>JAEIGN010000145.1:0-94216 GCA_018903745.1 Drosophila repleta | reverse complement strand
ATACAGGTCAGAAACAAGTTGATAAGTCAAATGGACATTGACCCATCGACATCGACAAATTAAGGCTAAAAATTATATTAAAACCATAAACGAGTTAAAACCAGTCGATTCCCCTTTCACCGTTAGTTCCATATATGTCTCTAACAACATTAACCAAAAATGTTCTGATAACAATTTTCGAACAAATGCTACTTTCTTTATACAATACTCTATAAGTTCGTTCGATGATATCATAAGCTTTCATGTGCTAACAGAGATGGGCCCAACTCTAGATACAGAGACCGGCGCAATAAAATATGAATGAATCTGAGTATATACTACATCATAACGCGAGAATGTCTATTTCACTAACGTGAATGATATCGTTGTACCTTAGTTAGTGAAAGCAAAATTTATGAGTTTAAGCCGGACCAAGGCTTTCTTGACAAGTCTGTACGATTGATGAGAGCCAGATATACTCCAAATTATACCCACAGACTTTGTGAAAGAAGAGATCAAAAATCAAATAATTGTTGTGTAATGGCATCATTCGGCATTATCCTCAAAGTCACCTTACAACAATCCAACATGTTGACAAAAAAGGGTATGACGAAGACGGCAATAAAAATAAACACCTCGTAATAAATTTTAGAAAATTAAACGAGCGCACTTTTGCCGATAAATATCCAATGTCAAACATTCAAATGATTTTAGCGAATCTGGAGAAGCCAAGTATTTTAAAACGTTAGATTTAAAATCTGGGTATTTAGCTGAACAAGATAGAGAAAGAAGGACTTTCTCCGTAAATGGAGGAAAGTACGAATTTTGTCGATTACCGATCGGATTGAAAAATGCGGAAAGTATCTTTCAAAGAACAATCGACGATGTCTTCTGCGAGTACATTTTCAAAGCCTGCTATGTCTACGTAGACGACGTCATAACACTTTCTGAAAACGAAACACGTTATTAAAAACATATAGATTGGTCATTGCGTGTCTAATATAAAGGTCTCCAAGGAAAAAATACGATTTTTAAAGAAACCGTCGATTCGTAGTATCGGGTCTGCCACGCCTCCTTCTGCCTGATACATACATTTCAACAAAAACATACCCTGATTTCCCATTTTTAATAAGTTCAGGGTATAACAAGGAAGAACCGTGATTCTTAAGAACCGCTAACATTCTCGGTTCCTTTTATATGTATGTAGCAAGCAGCACATACACACATAGATGCAGGCACAACCCAAGGGAACAATTACCTGGCGCCCGAGTGCTAAAGTAAAAGAAGTTATGATTATGACTTACTGCATCATATTTCTGGGCAAAAACAATCGAACTTATTTTTCGATTTCCATTTGGTTGTATTGTCAGCTGCATAGAATTGTATTTGTGGTTACTACATCTGATGAGTTGGATACATAGAGATTAATCAGGAATACAACAGCTTGTTTCAAGAGAATCTAAGCGAAAATACACAAATCAACCAATCATGGACATAGGGAATCGGTGCAAAAAGGCTTTTCAGGCAGAACTAGATGCCGTAAAGAGGCAAGATAGTAGTCAACAAGAATAATTGCCGACCGCAGAATTCAGTTTCAAATTAGTTTGGACATAATTAAGTCTGTCCCTGCTTTTATTGGGATCCAAAATGAATATGTACCTTGGCGACAGTCGGCCGTAGACGCGCATGCAATTTTTAAACCATATATAGGAAGCGAAGCGTACTACCAAGCTGTCACAATAATAAGAAATAAGGTCAAGGGTACTGCAAGAGCTCTTTTAGTAGCGCACAACACGGCACTAAACTTTGACGCTATAGTAGTCAGCCTTGACTGCACATACGCAGACAAGACACCACTTTTGATCCTTCAACAAGGATTGTAAATGGTTAGGCAAGGAGATCTAAGCTTAATGTAGAATTACGATGAAGTAGAAAAACGACTAAGTTAGTGACAATACTAAATAACGAAGTGAGAAGCAATGCTCTGTTACTGCACATGTGTGCATACGCGAAAGGTAACTCTGCTTTTACACAATACACAACGTGAAAATGGCCGAAGTCGAAGCTATGATAATAATTTGAAGTAACAGGGCGTAGAGTGTGTTCGGCATCATTGGAAAACAGTTATTGAGCTGTCGGTAGCCTTCCAGGCCGCGGGCTTGAAGTGTTATGCAGCTCAAGCCATTGACTACCTAACGGGGTACCCCGGCCGTCTTCCTGATTGTCTCTGGGTCTGGTCTGATCCACATGGCGGGTGGCATGACCAATGCTCAGGTCAATTGCTGGCCTTTGATTGTGATTGTGAGGGCATTGGTGGCTTCCAGGAGTGCCCGCAGGTGGAACTGTCGCATCCCCGGACCCCGGCACGGTAATGTCGATATTTTTGTTATTTTTGCTTTATTTAGTTATTTTGTGTTAATAAAATATTCTTGTCATTACATATATAAAATTTGGCAAATCAAAAGACAAGGCCAAACGTCACAATGTCATTATGTGGCGATTTATTTGCTCAGAAGCTGCAGACTTTTCAGTTTTGATTTGCCACGCCTGTAGATATATACTTCTTATGTTCATAGAGTGGGTGTTCAGGAATATACCTCTAAAGTTTGGATGCTTACATTCAAAAATGCGAAATTTACAAGGTATTTTTCTGTAAGTCACGCCCCTTTTTGGGCGTAACCATAATTTTTGTGGAATCGGTAGAGGAGGCCCCCAGTAACTTAGCATCCAATTTTGAAGCTTCTAGCACTAAAACTGTGGGAGATATAAGCTGATATTTGTTGCCACGCCCCCTGTGAGCGTGGATATATCAGCCATAACTTTTCGATTATGGGATATTAAGCCGAGTATATATACCAAGTTTCAAGTATCTAGCATCAATAGTGCTCAAAATATAACAGAATTAGTAAAATCAGCATATATTCAGATCCGATTTGGCACGCCATTAGTAGGCGTATTCCACGTGCCAAATTTGGGCGTTCTAGCTTTAAAACTGTAGAATATACACTCTGACCCGATCTGCCACGCCCCCAATGGGCGTAGGTATATTCGCCATAGCTTTTTATACCCTGAACCCATTGAAAATGGGAAATCAGGGTATAATGTTTTTATTGAAATGTATGTAACAGGGAGAAGGAGAAGGATATTCTTGATCAGGGAGACAAGCCGAGTCGATTTAGCCCTGTCCGTCTGTCCATCCGTCTGTCCGTATGTATGAACGCGTCGTTCTCAGAACCTATAAGAGCTAGAGACTTGAAATTTTTATGTAGGTTCCTGTATAGCACGAAAAGATTGAGTTTGTTAAAAAAAATCGATAAATGTCTTAATTTTAATATTATCGATTAAAAACGAAATCGATACTCAGTTATATAATTCTATCTAATTCATCTTTTTAGCTAGTCTTCAAATTTTGCATTTAATGTTATGTGAGCTTTCTGCAATTTCGGGTTTTGTTAAATTTAGGATGCCACGCCCCATTCGCCTCAAATTGGTAAAACACGTATTTCAAGTACTAGAGACTTTGACACATACATACATATAGATGACATGATGACGGCAAACGAGTTTGATCAAAATCGTTGGTCTAGAAAAAAATTATTAAATATTTAATTTCCCATAACATTGTCACACAAATAACAGCCAAAGAACAGCTGACGCAGCGACTTGCGCTTGTGTATGCGTACGCCTGTGTGTGAGTAAGTTGGTTGCATATAAAAGAAACGGAGAATGCTTGGAATAGCGGTTCTTCGAAGGGTTTAGGGTATACCATAGTTGAGCGGTCTCGACTAGAGTTTTCTTACTTGTTGATTTTGGAATGTCGACATGAGTGTGTTAAAATCTCAACTCTCTAGCCCTTCTAGAAGTAGTGTTCCTGAGATACGCCCCTCGTGGGCGTATCCGGAAAATCTTGACACTTTTTTTTGACGAAAGTATATACGAGTATATATTCCGAATTCTCTAGCTTCAATAGCGTTGAAATGGTTTGCGTTAATACGGACTGACGGACGGCATGACGGACATTGCACAAAACCAATAAACTTTTATTTACACTTCGTGAGAAAGTATAAGTTAGACAAAGCATTAAAATTAAAATACATAAATAAATAAGGAACAAGAAAATAGAGTTTACATACTTGAATGCCCTACAAAACAATCACTATGAGCCGGAGTCTGATACGGTTATCCATCCTAATGGGCACCGACTTACATAAAGGGTGTTATCCTATACGGTTAAAACTCAATATATCGGGTAAATATGCAGCCAGTTACTAACAAGTAACATAAATATAAAGGACGTCATTATCTAACTCAAAGACACATAAAATCCTTAAAGCCAAGAGGGACAAAACGGGCGGACACGATGGCTATAATCCTCAATCTAACTATTGAGAAGAATAACGTAATAAATCAATGGAGTCAATGCTCACTGATCAAATCACAGGGAAACATATTTGTTTTATTAAATCCAATTAAGTTTTTATACCCGGAGGCCATGGAAAATAGGCGTGGAAGACCCCGTAAAGTATATGTATATATTCTTGATCAGGGAGTCAAGCCGAGTCGATTTAGTCCGGTCCGTCTGTCTGACCGTATGTATAAACGAGTCAATCTCAGAACCTATAAGAGCTGGGGACTTGATTTTTTTATGTAGATCCCTTGTATAGGGCGCGCATATCAAGTTTGTTTTAGAAATCAGTTGTAAAATGATATTCAGTTCATCTTTCTAGCTAGTCTTCAAATTTTTCATGTGAGCCTTCTAGTTTTGATTTTTGTTAAATTTTGGATGCCACGCCCCTTCACCTCAAATTTGAAAAGCACCTATTTTTACGTTCCAAGTCTAAAAAGCATTCGGTCAAGTTCTTGCTATGGCAATAATTCTATTGATCAAATACAAAGTTGTATGTATGTGTTGGCTTGCTAGTGGTAGGTGCTAATGATGAAACTTATGTATTAATTAGTTCAAAATTAAAGTTACACAAAAAAGATTCACCATACTTCCACATACTTTCTCTAGAATTAAAAGTGTGAAAGCCCAGTTCATTTTGTTAAGAGTTTTTATTTTAAATTAAAACAAAGACATTCTACTTACAACTTATGGAATTTCAATATTTTAATATAAACAAAAGACGTATTTCTGAAAGCTCAACTTCTAAACAACTCTTTCCGCACCTGGTGTTATCCTTTTTTCAGTGTGCTTGGTGGTAATTTCGGACGAAAGTACACATAAGTCTCCTCCTAGTTTATTGTGTTTAGTATCATTAAAGTACCACTTCTTTTTATTCGCCAGAAACAGTAGCATAAGAATAGGAAGATGAATTAATGAAAATCTAAATAACCTCCGAGAGCTTCCACTATCAGATTTATAATAAAATTTATATGCTGCAAATAAGAAAGATCAGTATTATAATTAATAATGAGGGGTTTTTTAAATAAAGGACTAATCTATATAGTAATATTGCAAATCGAGAATAGTTTCTGTCTTTATTTCTGGTTTTCGAAGAATCCATGAAGTTCACATAAACTATGCAGAGAGCCTCCTTATGCATGAATCCATTGAAAATGGGAAATCTGGATTTTTTTTAAATTTATGTATCAAGCAGGAGTCGTCGCAGAAGAGATTTACCCATTATAAATATCGATATATATATAAATTATATGTACAAACACTATACAGACTTGTGAATTGTCAAATACTGTGAAATTCATGCTGTGATTAAGAAAGTCCATCTACAAAAAAATATTATTAAACATTTCATTTACACCAATGTTGGCATGTTTAAGCCTAAGCGCAAACGCTGCGTCAACTGCGCAGTTATCAGAGCCCGTTCTTATGCGTCCGTGTGTACGTATGGGTGCGTTTGTGTATGTTGCTTGCAATACATTTGTAAAATAACCATAGCATGTATAGAATATCAACTCCCCACAGGGTTCAGGGTATCTCCTAGTCGTGTTGTCTCAAGCACTCTTACTTGCTTTTAATTAAATTTTGTTTTCTTTAAGTTTATGCTAGATTTAAGCAGTTTATACTTACCTAGATAACAAAAGTATGTATTTAATGGCAATGTTTCCAATGCAAACGAATAATTAGTAATGTCAAAAAATGGGGCCACCAAACTCAATCCCAAAATAACGAATGCATAGCGCAATGCAGTACGACGGCACAGGTCTGGATTAATAACAGCCATCATACGATAACCGGCTCGCGAATAATCTGGCCGTAGGTTCCACGAAAGAGCATTAAAGTGGGGAAACTGCCAGGCGTACAGAACTCCTGCAAGAATCATTGCACTTGTGTCAAGAGTTCCTGTACAACCCGACCATCCCATGAGTGGAGGTACTGCGCCAACAATTGAGCCAACCCATGTGTTAGCAATACTCATTCGTTTCATTGGAGTATAGATATATGTGTAAAGAAAGAGATTTCCAGCACCCAATGTGGCTGTAAGCCCATTAACTCCAAAATATAGCAAACATAATCCAGTTGTCGCTGATACTATAGCGAAGCCAACTGCATTAAGTGGGGTTATTTGCCCAGTGACCAATACACGGTTCTTTGTTCTGGACATTTGTGAATCAAAGGGAACTTCATGATACTGATTGACAGCATTCGCCGCTGCTGATACCAAACCTGTTCCTAATGTGCACATAATAAAGGAGGTTGCGTCAAAACTTGCAGGTGCCATAGCATAGCCTCCCATTGTTGTTATTACAACTAACGCTGTTAAAAAATATAATCATTAATATTATTCTCAATTTATATTGGTCACTTACATGTCAGACGAAACTTGGAAAGATTTTTATATTTATTTAAAATGCTTCCCATACTTGGATGCGGACTCGACATCCAAGGCATTTTCAATTTTTTTTGCCATTCCTGTTCACTAAACATGCGAGAATGATCCGGTACAACAGATAATGGCACATTTTTTACCATATGAAGTTGCGAATAGGCCGATGATTTAGCTGAATACTACAAAATGTACAAATTACAATAGACGCACATTGCGTAACATTTTATTTATATGTACATTTATCTTACCCGAATTAAGTTGATTTGCAGTGGAAGTAACTGCGTTGATAAGCACTCCAATGAACTTATTTTATTAACTGTTCGAAACATCTTATATATGTACCTTATTTATAATTTATTAACATATTTTATAAATATTTAAATGAAAGCATTTAGAGATGAGTGACATTTACGAATCCACTACATAATGTATATGAAGGTAACGAGAAACTAAGAATAGTTCCAAAATTGATACATTATCAAACTAAGGACTTTCCACAAATAGGCTACGAATCAGTGTTGACAATCTGGAGTTTTTCACGTCAGATTTGTTGTTATTGAAGTGAGACTGCGGAAAGAATTCCAAAACAGGCGAAAGCAAGCTAAAGTAGCTTGATTTCAAATTATCTGGGGGTTTTCAGTTTTTTTTTTTTTTTAGGAAAATTTGTGAGCTTTAAGTGTTAAATGCTATAGATGTGGCCTGCATTATGAGATATAAGAAAAGCAGGCGAAAATCTCATCAAAATCATTCAGCTGAACTTTTTTAGGTTGTCATTCAATTTTGATTCCCTTTTCAAATGTAAGTGTTTTTTCGCTCTGCTACGCATTGCTATCATTCACATATATGGTCTCTATTGTCCTCAGTCCTGCCAGAATCTTCTAAGCAAAAATTGCTAGATTTGGGAAAAAAGTGGCTAAAAATTGGTGAATTTTTTTTTTTAAATTGCCAAAAAAAATGCTTAACCATTAAATGTTGATTTTTAACAAATATGCATATGTATTTAAGGAGAAATAAAAATAACAAGTAAGAAAATTTTAGTCGGACGGAGATCCCCTGATCCCCGTGTCATCTGCGTTTTTTTAAATACTGCTAAGTTATCATTTAGTACAAATTCACGCAAAATTGAATTCAAATCAATTTAATATATTGAGCCGCTAACGCCATCCATGTTTTTATTTAATAAAGCTGCTGATAATTCGCAAAACATAGCGCCATTTAACTCTAAAACTTGCAGTTCTTAGAAATCTGAAAAATTGCTAGATTTGTGGCTAATAGCATTTGAAAAATAAAAGTTGCAAATTGTTTAACAGTTGACAGATCTAGCTACTAAATGGCCAAGCTGGCAGCACTGATTGTCCTAACGGGTTATTTCAGTTTATAGAAGCCTAGTACAGTTTTAATGTAATTTCTAGATTTTAAGCTCATACAATAACTTACCACATACATATATCGTGAATCGCTTATATCGACTGTGTCAATCTGCAATTTAATAGATATTCAAAAGAGCAATAAGTGTACTTATGTATATACTATACCAATCGATAAAAATAAAAATCAAATTTGCGTAAAATCAGAGCTCTCAAATAACAGTTGAGCATTTAGCGTAGTGTTCGAATAAGAGTCTTTAATGAGTATTTGCCGAAAATGCTCCCGAGCGTAGGGAAAATACGGGTCTTCGCTCAACCGAACGAGCGAGCGCTTGAGTGAAATGAAGCAAAAGGTCTTTAAACGAGTGTATCTTACACTTACGATATTTTTTAAGTATACCCTGAGCCCATTGAAAATGGAAAATCAGGGTATAATGGTTTAATTGAAATGTATGTAGCAGGGAGAAGGAGGCGTGGCAGACCCCATAAAGTATATATATTCTTGATCAGGGAGACAAACCGAGTCGATTTAGCCCTGTCCGTCTGTCTGTCCGTATGTATGAACGCGTCGATCTCAGAACCTACAAGAGCTAGACTTCAAATTTTGTATGTAGGTCCCTGTTCAGGGCGCCCATATCAAGATTGTTTCACAAAATCGATAACTCTTTTCATTTTATTGTTATCGATTAAAAACGAAAACCAATATTCAGTTATAAAATTCTGTCTAATTCATCTTTCGAGCTAGAGTCTTAAATTTTTTCTTTGTATTTGTGTTACTTGAGCCTTACTCAATTTCTGTTTTTGTTAAATTTTGGGTGCCACGCCCCCTCGCCTCAAATGTGTAAATCACGTATTTCAAATACTAGAGACGTGCTTTGACACATATGTACATATAAATGACACGATTACGCCCAACGAGTTTGATCAAAAACGTTCGTCTACAAAAAAAATTATAAAACATTTAATTTCCTATAACATTGGCATACAAATAGCAGTCCAAGCACAGCTGACCCAGCGACTTGCGCTTGTGCGTACGTGCGCCTGTATGTGTATGTATGTGTTGCTTGCTACATACATATAAAAGTCACGGAGAATGTTAGCGGTTCTTAGATATAGTCGTTGTTTGCAGGGTTCAGGGGATCTCCTAGTCGAGCAGTCTCCACTAGAGAACTCTTGTTTTTGTTATTTTCTTTATAGATCTAAATATGCGAGCCTAGAGTTGCAGTTCCCCTTTTTGTACCCCTCTATTTTCCCCACCAGTAATAATAGCCGTATCCAGCGCGTGCACTGTCAACTTAAGAGTTCTTTTCCATCCGCGTAAACTACACATGTATGTAGATATGTGATATGTTACACTCTGCGGACTTAAGTTTGTCAAGGAACACGCAAATCGGCCTTTATTATTTTGGAATGAATTCATTTTTGCAGACGAGTCCAAATTTAACTTATTTGGTTCCGATAATTGGCAATATTTATGGCCACAACCAAATACAGAGCTACAGAACAACCACCTTAAGCCCACAGTCAAGCACGGCGGTGGTAACGCTATGGTTTGGGCCTATATGTCACTTTAAGGCGTCGGTATTTCTTGATGGACAAGAATGGGTACCTTTAATTATTGAAGGATAACTTTCATTCAAAGTGCGGATAATTTGGGCCTCGGAGAACGTTTTAGATTCAAACACACTTTGGCCATTATGAAGAACAAGCTGATCTGGAACTGTCCTCACTTGGTGAATCCACCAGCCCAGTCGGACCTGAACGTGATCGAAAATTTGTGGTACATTTTGGATCAGGCTATCCGAAATACTTTATAAGATCTGTCATGCATCATCCTGTACATTTGAACATTACGATTATTCAATGATTTGCCATTTTCTGTGGTTTCAGGGTATAAAAACCATTTAAAGTTTTCTAGGCGCGGATGCTCGCTGTGAGATCCCCTTACGTTTGCAAGGAGCCAATATTCCAAATATGCTTATTGAATGAAGTCACCGTATCCTCGATAGATTTTCATGAAACACGTAAACCACTAACTGTATAACACAAAGGCGGAACTATGAATATGGCTACGGTGTCCCACACCAGCCGAGCGTGCTCCTGCCGACTCGTTTTAGGTTCCAGCGATGATATCAGTGTGCTGCGAGCGCTCGGACGTAATGATCTGTTTATTTATAAAGCGCTTCTATGCAACTATGTATGCTCATTCTTTGATACATTTTCACAAAACACGCTGTAACTTTGCTAAATTTTGTACTGTAAAGTATTTGTTGTAATGTTTTATGTTAAGTTTAACAGAGTAGTAGTAGTAGTAGGTTTAAGCAACGCTGTAGTATTTTGAATGTCTGTCGAGATGCGACTCTGAATCAGCTGAGAATGGTTCTCTCTCTTCTTCCGGTAACGCTTTGAGAGAGCAGATGTGTCTGCTCAATAGGCTAAATAATCATCGTGATAAATAATTATAGTCCACATTAATCGATCGAGTTAAAAAACATATTACAACTCAGAAGTGGGATATCTACTCGAATACAAAAACTACACAAAAACGAAAAAGCAAGATTCTGTCCTGGCCAACGAACGAGACACCACTATGGAACTCACGAATATATGTGCAGAACTTTCCCCGCAAATGATGTGGAGGTGCGACACTTAGCCACATGGGCGCAAATCAAGAGACTGTACGCAGAAGTTATCAAGACAACGTCCGCTGCAGTTTATGTCCAGCACGCAGCTACTTCTGATGTCACGCCTTTAGCTTCATTTTCTGTCCAGTACGCAGCTACTTCGGATACCATGCATTCTGCTTCCTCCTCTATCTAGCAAGTAACTACTCCTGCGGCCACGCCTTCCGCCACATCTTACGTGCAGCACGCAGCTGCTTCTGATGCCATGCCTTTAGCTTCATCTTCTGCCCAGCAAGCAGCTATTCCTGTTGCCACGCCTTCCGCTACATCTTACGACCAGCACGCAGCTGCTTCTGATGCCATGCCTTCCGCCTCATCTTCTGTCCAGTACGGAGCTACTTCTGATGCCATGCCTTCTGCTTCATCTTATGTCCAGAACGCAGCTATTCCTGTTAATACGCTTTCCGCTACATCTTTCGTCCAGCACGCAGCTGCTTCTGATGCCATTCCTTCCGCCTCATCTTCTGTCCAGTACGAAGCTACTTCTGATGACATGCCTTCTGCTTCATCTTATGTCCAATTCCGCTGTGGTAACCGATGTCACCCCTTCTGTGACCCTGAAAATCACTCCAGGTACTGTAGCCTTGGCCTAATTGGACGGGCAATTGGCCATCTTACAGAAAGAGCTAATGGAGCTCCAGCAACAAATTGTAAGTTTGCAATGTCACTTGGCCAAGTCCACAGCGCCGAGCTCA
Source organism: Drosophila repleta (assembly GCA_018903745.1). Classification (NCBI taxonomy): domain Eukaryota; kingdom Metazoa; phylum Arthropoda; class Insecta; order Diptera; family Drosophilidae; genus Drosophila; species Drosophila repleta. The sequence continues at coordinate 82,700 of JAEIGN010000145.1, read as the reverse complement.
AGGATAACTAATGTGAGTGTCATCGATAATATGGTCTCAAGATTTTCTGCCGATAACGCAAATCATGTCGACAAGTGATAGAACTGGTTGGCTGCCGGCGCCCACTAGAGGGGACTGCGGCGATCTGGTTGCGCACTGTTTCTATTCACACTTATTAGGAACTGAAGATGAATTTACTCAAGGAGTTTAGACGATCACATACTATTGAGGAGGTGTACACCGCTCTGCGCAACCGACGTCTTGCAGCAAGTGAGGGGTGCTTGAGATACGCAATCGAGATTCAAGAGATTGCCATGAGTAGTGCCCCGATTCCGGAAAACGAGCTGGTGGATCTTATCATTTCTGGCCTTAGGAAAAACTCCTCCAAGGCGAGTATGCTATATTCCGTGCGTACAGTTTCTTAACTGAAGCTCCATCTGGACCGTTATGAGCGACTCTGTGTGCAAACCTCTGCCTCGAAGCAGTCTGCTGCTGTGTGCCGATCCACCATTATTCCTACTCCCATTGTTTCCTCTGCATCTGTTGTTTCTGCTGTCACCACTGCTGCCCCAACCGTAGCAGCACGAGATGTTCGTTGCTTTAACTGCTCGTCATTCGGACATTGTACAATTCAGTGGCCGAAACCGATTAGACCGCTGGAATCCTGTTTAAAATGTGGCCTCACGTGGTCCACGTATATAAAAACTGCCCGAACAGGATTAAAATTGCTGTGCCCACCAATGCTGCCATTGCTGATGTCCAGGATTCTAAGTTATATCATGTACGACTGGCGAGTGTTGCTTTTGTGTCAGTTTACAAATATGATCTCTCTTCTTGATTCGGGCAGCCCTAACAGCTTCATTCGCCAGTCAGAAGTCCCGTCCACCTGCCGCCTTAGGCCTAAGAAGTTAAACTGTCGCGGCTTAGGAAACACTCAGATATTATCTCTCGGATAGATCAAGTTTGCCATCCGATTACTTAATTTAACTGTATTTCATTCATTTGATATCCTGCCCAACAGCGCGACTAAATTGCCAATGATTTAGAGCAGAGATTTTTTGTTTAAAACTAACATAAGTCTTTACAGATTTCAAAATATGAAGTATGGTAAAAATTATTGAATAAGCCCAATGAAGTTATATACATGAAACTCACTGCTAAACTTAAGTCATTTGATCTGTTTCAGGAAAATGTTAAATGTGCAATCGTCGAAAATAATCAGAAAATTAGTAACCAACCGATTGATCTAAATAAGTTTATGCCTTTCGTACCACTGCCTGTTGTCAATCAAGTAGAATCTTCCTCTTTAGCTACTGAAACCTTGAACGATGCCCTGGCTGCCATAAATGCCATTGAGGTCCCTGAAGTCTATGATGATGAATCTAATCTACAACCTGTCCAGTCACCCTATCAGCCTGCCTTGTCCGATGCAAGCCGACCAGATTCCTCCCGCCTGCCAACTAACACGTTGGATGACGCTCTGGCGGCTATGAATGCAATTGAGGCCCCTGAAGCCAATAGAAACGAATTCAATGTAGAACCTGCCCAGTCACCAGAGCATCCTATCGCCCTAAATTCTATCATTTCTGATTCTTACCTGCACGTCCCTCAGAACTGATTTAACCCGTGAAGTACGAAATAAAAATCGAATTAACTGTGTCATGAACGCATTGATGATCTTCTAAGTGCTGGCATCATTTGTCACATTAGTTCCCCTTACGCTTCCACAATAGTGCCAGTACGTGACCACTTCCCAATTCCGCTGTTAGATGATTGTGTTGAACATTTGAGTGGGAACTCCTTCTTTACTGTGTTATACTTGGAAAGTGGATTTCAGCACGTGAAGATGCATCCATATTCAATTAAGTATACTGCTTTTGTAACCCCTGACGGTCAATTCGAGTACGTGCGCATGCCCTTCAGATTCTGTAACGGTGCTCCCGTTTTTGCCAGATTTGTATACTTCATTCTAAAAGAGCTCATAAACAATGGTCAGTTGGTGATATATATGGATGTTATCCTTATTGCCTCACATGATTTCGAGACACATCTGGAGGTACTACGGGAGACAGTTTATACATTGCGGGTAAATGTCTTATACCTGAAGCTGTCCAAATGTCGTTTCGCGTATCAAGAATTGGAGTACTTAGGATATTTAACGAACTCTTCCGGAATTATCCCAAAGCCCGCACATCTTCAGACCATAAGTAGTTTGCCAATCCTCAGGGATAGGAAAGAGCTGGATCGATTTGTACTTAAGTTTTTTCTGACGAATGTGTTGAATCCTTCCGAACCCTGAAATCCAAACTTATTGAATCACCTGAGTTGTCTATTTATAACCCGAAGACTGAAACTGAATTACACTGCGAAGCTAGTTCTGCAGTTTTTGGGGCAACGCTCCTTCAGAAATAAACGGAGGTAAGTTCCATCCAGTGTTATATTTCTAAAAAAAACTTCTGACCCCGAATCGAAATTACATATATATATATATATATATATATATATATATATATATATATATATATATATATATATATATATATATATATATATATATATATATATATATATATATATATATATATATAAGCATACACATATATAAAGCAACTACATATTTACATATATGTATATGCTCTGAAGCGTTTTGAAACATACCTCAAGTTCATTCCGTTCAAACTAATTACCGATTGTAACTCACTAGCTTTAACTCTTAAGAACATCGGATGTTTTCCAAAATTGCTTCAAGGCCCTTCTGTTAGAAAATTACAACTATACGATTGTGCACCGGTCCGGAGTTAGCATGCCCCATGTCGATGCCTTAAGCAGAATAGATACCGGTCCGTACGTGGACGATCTGGATCTAGACTTTTAACTGCAGCTATCGCAGAATGGTGACCCAGAAATTGTAAAGCTTCGGGAGAGTTTGGTAAAACATGAGTTGTCAGATTTCAAGCTTCGGGACGGTGTAGTGTATCAACTGTATGTGTTCATACGAACAGTTCACGAGAATCTGGGCAATTCAACCACCGAAAAGTGTTCTTCGCCAATTAAAAAACATTATAGGATCCGTTCATGAAGTCTTACGTCAATAATTACATTAAGAATTGCCTTGAGTTCTTCAGTCCAGAACAACCGCGTCACCTTACACAGTATTCCTTACACAGTGCCCCTGCCTTTCGAGACGATCCACGTTGATCACTTAGGTCCCCTTCCGTATCTACGTTCCAAGAAGGAATACCTGCTTGTTGTTATTGATGCCTTCACGAAATTTGTAAAGTTATACCCTGCCCCTACGACTGATTCTCGTGAGGTGACTTTAGAGTCCCAGTATTTTGTGAATTACAGTAGACCCCGCCGAATTTTTAGTCACCGAGGTACTTGCTTAACTTCTTCCGAATTCGCTAATTTCCTGCAGTCCACAAATAAGAAACTTTTTCGGCTATACAGCGGTCCCTACGTTATACATAAGAAACTATCGAATGACCGGTATGTCATCCGGGACGATGACGGTTCGCAGCTGACCCAACTTCGGTATGTCGGTGTTTTAGAAGTTACCAAACTTAAGTTGTGACTTATGCCTAATCGAGATTTCACCTCTCACATCGACACATAAGCAACATGATCCAATCTTAAGTATTATATTCAGTATTACCCTTAATTAGGAATCGAGATCGATTCCTCTATCAGGATTTTTTATGTGGCCTAATAAAATAATCTACTACCTACAAACCACAATTTAAATAATAGAAACAGATCGCGGCAAGCACCAAATAAAGCATTTGGTCGCTAACAAAATAACACATAACACTATGAAATCAGTACCCCAATGTCGGCGATTTCGCCTTTTTGCCGAATTCGCTTCACTTTTTGCTGCGCGCAGCGGGTACTCTGTGACAAGAAAATCAGTGCTCTGCGAGCGCTCGTTCGGTAATGGTCCATTTGTATATAAAGCCCTTCTATGCAACTATGTATGCTTGTTTTCTGATGTCTTCTCTCTCATATATTTTTATTATCTGCTCTCTTCTCTCTCCAATTTATATATTTAAGAACTCACCAGCAGAAGCACACCAAAATTTAAATTTGTTCGCTGAGGCTTCATTTCTTCTCTAGAGTACACCAAACTTTTGAAAGTGTTTGTCATGCACATGCAAAATGTTAACAGTTTTATTATTATTTATGGAAAGGGTATGGAAGTATGAGGCTCATACGAAGAACTTACTTACTTCTATCAGTACTTACCGTTACAGCAGCTTATATGGTTAGTGGTATAATTCTATATAATTCATCTTTAAGCCTAGAGTCATCAAATTTTGCATATAGTGTTAATTGATTCTTATACAATTTCCGTTTTTGTTATTTGGATGCCATGACTCCTTCGCCTTAAATTTGCAAAGCACGTATTTCAAGTACTAGAGACTTGTGCTTTGGCACATACATACATATGAATGACTTGATAACGCCCTGCAAATTTGGTTAAAATCGGTTGTCTAGAAAAAAGTTTTTCAGGGTATAAAAATTCGATATACTGTTTATAATGAACGCTATTAGTGCTCAAATTTAAAATACCAAAATTTGTTTTGGTTTACGTAGAGGTATGAAAGCAAGTGTCTTATTTGGTTAGTGTACATACGAACATACGGACAGACAGACGAACAGAGCTACATAAGTCAACTCGGCGTATTTCCCTGATCAAGAATATATTTGTATGTCGTCTGCCACGCCCCCTTCTGCCTGTTACATACATGTTAACAAAACCATTATACACTGATTTATATATCGTAAAATAAATATAATAAAAATTCAATTCCATCTACCGTTTTTCAACTTTTACCATATTTTTGTAATAAAATAATATTTTTTGAATTCAACATAAAATTTATTTTCTTTATTTGAAAGTTTTTTTTTTTTAATATATTTTGTGAACAATGAAAGAAAGATCCTGAATTGATATATCTTCGAAATAGTTTTCTTTTTTGATTTTAAATAGAGAAAAGAGGGACAGCCATAGCTACAAAATATGTAACTTATCGATAAGTATATTCGATAGTTTTATTATTGATATATTTACCATTTCCTTTTTGTTCATTATTAGTCTGCTTTTGTATTTTCTTTTCGTTCGGAAGGCTGGTAATACTAGTTTCTGTAAAACTTTAAACGGTATAAGTACTGTATGGTTTTATTTGGCACAAAACGCTAAGACTACGAATCACACATAATTTCGTATATATATATATATATATATATATATATATATATATATATATATATATATATATATATATATATATATATATATATATATATATATATATATATATATATATATATACATATATGTACGTGTACCAAATACAAAAATTCTGTATGTATTAAACTTTTAATATTTCTTTTTTTGAACATACTTTGGTCATAAACAATATTTCTGGCAGTTTTGTTACACATCTATAAACACATGAAAAATTAGTGGTGCTTTAAATTTTTGTATTATCTAAACTGCATAGTAATATAATCGCGTATATTACGTACTCTTTATGACTTATCAATATGCTTATAATATGTATAAATTGTGCGTTAAAATTTTACTTTGTAAATTATGTATATGCAAAGTAATATATGGGTATTTGTAGTCTTATTTTTCAAAACGTGTCTGTCGATATATATGTATAAATAAATATATATATATGTGTGCATGTATATTTAAAAAAGGTAAATTTAATAGACCCCCTGTAATTTTATTGTGATGCGTTTGCAAATTCAGAGGAATATTGACAAGGTGGCAACACTTCAGATCCAATCAGTTGTTTAGTAGTAGGTCTCTAAAAATGTTAATAGCTCAATATATTGGTATTCAAATTAAATAAAATAATCGTAGAAATAAAAAAATCTGTTGAAAAATTGTTAATGTTAAATTGAAAAAAAACACGTATCGAAATACAAATTGTTTTAGAATTCAATTCAATTAATATTCGGGATAGGGACGGATTGCTTTCATTGTGTACATTCTTCATGATGTACATAAATAATAACCTACGCATCCGTTTCTTATAGGTACATACATATATGTATGTGTTATGTACAGAATCTTAGGACCGTTGAATAAATTAGTCTCGCAGTGCCAAAAGTGATTAAATTGGCTTTTAGTTGTATTTTAAAATGTAGCAAGAAAAAATGTGTAATTTTTTTTGTGAGAAAAGATAATTATTCAAGAATGTATATAAATGGTGGTCTCAACAGGTTCTAGGCCTTAAGAAGACATGTACAAATTAGGTAGTTTAATGTAAATGGAAATGGAATTACTAACTAATGAAAAAGTCATACCAGCTCAACGTTAACATCATATTTGATTAGGAAATACTTTTTTCATAATTATTTCTTCACAGTATATTTTGCTTATTGTGTTCTTAAATAAAAAATATAATAAAAACAAGTAAGAAAACTCTAGTCGAGACCGCTCGACTAGGGTATACCCTGAACCCTGCGAAGATCCGCTATTCCAAGCATTCTTCATTTCTTTTATATACACATGCATATGTACGTTCATTACAAGCAAAACATACACACACACATACACAGGCACACGCATACACAAGCGCAAGTCGTTGCGTCAGCTGTTCTTTGGCTGCTTTGCATGGCAATGCTATGGGAAATTAAATGTTTAATAACTTTTTTTCTAGACGAACGATTTTGATCAAACTTGTTGGGCGTAATCATGTCATCCATATGTATGTATGTACCAAAGCACAAGTCTCTAGTATTTGATATACGAGAGTTACAAATTTGAGGCGAAGGGGGCGTGGCACCCAAAATTTAACAAAAACCGAAATTGCGTAAGGCTTACATAACACTAAATGCAAAATTTGAAGACTCTAGCTAGAAAGATGATTTAGATAGAATTTTATAGCTTAATTTAGATTTTCGTTTTTAATCGATAACAATAAAACGATACCAGTTATCGAATTTCTGAAACAAACTCGATCTTTTCGTGCTGTACAGGAACCTACATAAAAAATTTCAAGTCTCTAGCTCTTGTAGGTTCTGAGAACGACGCGTTCATACATACGGACAGACGGACAGACGGACGGACGGACAGACGGACAGACGGACATGGCTATATCAACTCGGCTTGTCATCCTGATCAAGAATATATATACTTTATGGGGTCTGCCACGCCTCCTTCTGCCTGTTACATACATTTCAACAAAAACATTATACCCTGATTTCCCATTTTCAATGGGTTCAGGGTATAATAATGAAAACAGCAACAAAAACATAAAAATTATTCAAAGCAAAAAATTACACTACATTTTGTTTGCAAAATGCACACATTAGTTGAAAGAAGACGGGGAAACAGATAACGGGACATCAACATCAAGAAAGACTCGTCGCGCCTTTTTTCTCAAGTCTTAAATTTTTTTGATAATTTCTTGGAGGAGTCTTCTCAAATGTTTAATATTAAACTTAGAGTTTACATCATTATCAATCGGGCGGAAAGAGAAAATAGACTGGAATTAAACCGCTCTAAAGGCAGACCACCTAAGCTCTCTCGACGGAATGTTCATAAATACTGAACACATTGAAAAACAAACAATGAACAAGCTTTAGAGAGGTGGTTACTGACATTAAAATAAACTTTCAGAAGATAGTGTGTCCAGAGACTGAGAAAAGTACTTAATTCCCACAAATGCTCATCACATTTGGCAAGGAAGAAGCCATATTGTTGTCCGCTATAAATATTGAGAAACGTTTGAGCTTCGCCAGACTTAATGCTCACAATCCTTTGATGATGGTCGTGGAAACGTTTGGGGAAAACCAAAAACAGCTCTTCAGGCGAAAAACATTGTGCCTGCTATTAAGTTTGGACAGCTTTCAGTCATGGTGTGGGCTGTATTTCTTCCAAAGGCGTAGGAGATCTGCGGATATTCAACGATATTATGACCAAGGAGTTTTATTTTTATACCCTGAACCCATTGAAAATGGGAAATCAGGGTATAATGTTTTTGTTGAAATGTATGTAACAGGCAGAAGGAGGCGTGGCAGACCCCATAAAGTATATATATTCTTGATCAGGGAGACAAGTCGAGACGATTTAGCCCTGTCCGTCTGTCGGTCTGTCCGTTTGTCCGTCCGTATGTGTGAATGTGTCGATCTCAGAACCTACAATAGCTAGAGACTTTTTTGTAGATCCCAGCATAGGGCGCGCATATCGAGTTTGTTTCAGAAATTCGATAACTGTTATCGTTTTAATGTTATCGATGAAAAACGAAAATCTAATTTCAGCTATATAATTATATATACAGTGCTGTCTGGGTATAGTGGACTAATTATTGCACGGCCTGGTCTCTAATATCGACGTTATACACTTTATCCAGACTCAAATTTATTTGTTCAAAAACTCGTTTAATGTGTTTAAACATCAAAAAATCATGAACAACATTGGTAAATAAATAATATACGTATATGTTCTAAAAGTTTGATCAGAAACGTTAGCCTCCGAAAAATGTTATTAAGCATTTAATTTCTCATAACATATGTAGGCGCCTTACAGCCTGAGCGCAGTTGCTGAGTCAACTGCGCAGTTAGCAGTGTGTGTCCTTGTGCCTGCGTCTGTGCAGAGTATTCTTACTTGTTAAAATGTTTTTTTTTCTTTTTCTGTTTTGGCTGCTTTTTCCACTATTTAGAGTACTCCATGTAAAAATTTTGTGTGGTCACTATTTAGGGGTGTCCACTATATAGAGTAGTCACTATACCCAGACAGCACTGTAATTCATCTTTCTAGCTAGAGTCTTCAAATTTTGCATTTCGTGTTATGTTACTCAATTTTGGGTTTTGTTAAATGTGCTTTGGCACATACATACATATGGATGACATGATCACGCCCAACAAGTTTGATCAACATCGTTCGTCTACAAAAAAAGTTATTAAACATTTAATTTCCCATACTAATGGCACACAAATAGCAGCACAAGAACAGCTGATGCACCGACTTGCGCTTGTGTGTGCGTGCGCTTATGTGTATGTGTATGTGTTGCTTCTAATGAACATACATATACATATGTATATAAAAGAAATGCAAAATGCTCGGAATAGCGGTTCTTCGAAGGGTTCAGGGTATCTCCTAGTCGAGCGGCCTCGACTAGAGTTTTCTTACTTGTTTTTAATTCAGTATTTTATCGATTACTAATGTAAGAAAAGAGAAACGTATTTAACACTATATTTATATATAACTATATTTATCGTTTATTAATGTAAGAAAAGTGAAACTTGTTTAAAATAACTATATTTTTATACAAAAAAAAATTCTGCGAGTTTTTGAAAAATTTGATACTTCTTGACGTGCACTTGAATAGGGACAAGAGTTTAAATTTGTGTTTAAGAAAAGATATACATTTTTATTAATTTGAAGCCTTATTTTATTATTTAAATTATTTTAATAGTGTTTGCAGGCACCTTTTTTAGAAATAACTTCCCAATCCCATTACATTTATATACATGTGAATGCCTGTATGTCTTCGAATTGTCAACAAGAATTGTAAATTATTTTTTGTCATCTATCTGCATACGTTCTTAATAATGTTGAGATCCGGAGAATATGGAGGAAACTCCATAAGAACCACGTTTTGCCATAGGATCCATATTTTGGCCACTTGAGCTGTATGAATTTGGTCATTATCCTGTTGGAAAGTTCATGTAGATGTTATTTAGCTCAGGAAACCTTTCCTCTAGCAAGCTTTTGTAATGCTTTGCATTCATTTTTGTGGAACCTAAATCTAGCTTACATGGCCCATATTATAAGAAGGCACCCCACACTAGAGGTGGGCATGGGTCAATATTTTTCTAACCCAGCCCGCCCAACCCATTGGCAGAAGAGCAAAACTATACGCGCACCCGACTCAAACCAGTCAAACCGAACGGGATGTTGTGGCATATTTATCAATTTCGGAATTTATATCTTTTTTGTCCAGTTTTAGTTTTTTGGTTGATTTGTGTCGAAATACTCTTGAAATTCATCATTCTTATTTGGCGAAGAGTTTCAATTTTCGAGTCATCATCAACTGTGTCTTTTTGTATTTCGTAAATATCAAGCTTCGTGCTTTTATCAGTTTCTATAACATGACTTTTTTTCATCTGTCAAAAACTAAATTCTTTGAATGGGAGGGTTTAGAAATAATCCAAACAAATGAATGAACTGTAGTTGGCTGGAAACGCTTCTCAACGAACTTAAGGTTTTTGCTATTAATCGTCCAATAATATTGGAATTAAGTATTTCAACTTTGCAATTTTTTGTAGTTTTTCGTACCATAAAGTACATATACACTCATCGAAATTACATTAAAGCCACCCACTTTTTTTTTTTAGCTTATTTTTAATCTTATGCATGTTGGTATAGTTTTATATATTTAATAACATATTTCTATTCGTGTTATGTTAAAAACAATTTTAAAATTTTTGTTAAATATTAAAATTTGTATGCAAGAAAACGAAAAAATACAAAAAAAAAAAATGTGCTAATTTTGATTAAAGGCACTATGTTCTAAAATATAAAAAAAAAAAATTGAAAACAAACTTCATAAAAACTCATAATTGGTTATTAATGATGGACACATTATTGTTTACTTAAAAAATGCAATTTGGCATCGAATCATCCGTTCTTATACCCTGAACTCATTAAAAATTGAAAATGGTATAATGTTTTTGTGAAAATATATGTAACAGCCTGTTACAGGCAGAAGGAGGCGTGACAGACCCCATAAAGTATATATATTCTTAATTAGGGAGAGAAGCCGAGTCCATTTAGCCCTGTCCGTCAGTCCGTATGTTTGAACACGTCTATCTCAGAACATATAAGAGATTCAAATTTGTTAGGAGATTCGTGTATAGCACGAAAGGGTCGAGTTTGTTTCAAATAATCGATAACTGTCATTGTTTAAAAGTTGTCGATTAAAACCCGATATCTTCATTTAGTTATCAAATTCGATCTAATTCAAATTTATAGCTAGAGCCTTCACATTTTGCATTCAGTATTATTTGAGCCTTCTGCAATTTCGGTTAAATTTTGTTAAATTTTGGATTCCACGCCCCCTTCGCCTCAAAATGCTCAATCACGTATTTCAAGTACTCGAAACTTGTGGTTTGCCACATACATACATATGAATGACATGATTACGCCCAACAAGTTTTATTAAAATCGTTCGTCTAGAAAAAGAAGTTATTAAACATTTAATTTCTCATATTATCGGCGCCTTGCAGACTGTGTGCTTGTGCATGCGTCTGTGTGTATGTGTTGCTTACTACATATGTACATATAAAAGTAACGGAGAATGTTAGCGGCTCTAAGGAATCGCAGTTCTTCGCAGGGTTCAGGGGATCTCTTAGTCGAGCAGTCTCGACTAGAGCACTCTTACTTGTTTATACTCGTCTTGTGGTATTTCAGCCCATACTGAGAAACTGTTCTTCTAAGCTCTTTTACTGATTTAAATTTTCTTCCGCCAGAAATAATTAAAACCATCAAGGCCATCTAAATTTAACTTTTTCTCATCTAAGCAAACCACTATTTCCCAATTTTCTGCCAAATCTAGTCGAGCCAGTATTTGGCCGTTAGATAGAGCCGGCATTAGGCTTAATTTAATTCCGTTTTGTTGTAGTTTTCCTTTAGATTTACAATATTTTTTACAGCAGTAGGCGAGCGTTTCAATTTAAGTGCAACTTTTTGGTTAGACCACCTCACATCCTTGTCTGCAAGGACTTCAGTGATTTCTTTGCTTGTCAGCGTCTCTCCTCTTCCCATTTCTATATCAATAAAAAAAACACCCGCTAAAACCAAACTAAACTGAACTTAAAAACAAGTAAGAGCGTTACAGTCGGACGCAACCCACTGCGAAATACTTTTTCACGTCCCAGCAGCCCACAGGGGGCATCTATTACATTATATTTTTAAAATAATCTGTCGCTTGGTGCGGATTAAACGTTTTCATTGGAGGTGGCCAGAAAGTTTCAATTTGGACCCTTACCTTCGCAAAAACTCTCAACAAAATAAAGAGAGATGGCAACTCTGAAAAAGAGATAGAAGTTCGTAGAGGTGTGGGCTGGAACCCCTGGTCATCTTGATATTTTTGTTATTTTTGCTTTATTTCGTTATTTTGTGTTAATCAAATATTCTTGTCATTACAGATATAAAATTTGGCAATCAAAAGAAGGTCAAAGGTCATAAACTCATGTGGTGCGTTATTGGCTCAGAAGCTGTAGATTTTTTAGTTTTGATTTGCTACGCCCCCAGTGGTCGTAGACAAATAATTTTTGCATGTTCGTAGAGTGGGTGTTCAGGAATATACCTGTAAAGATTGGTTGCTTACATTCAAAAAATGCGAAAAGTACCGGGTATTTTTCTGTAAGTCACGCCCCTTTTGGGGTCTAACAATAATTTTTGGGGTATCGGTAGAGGAGGCCCCCAGTAATGTAGCATCCAATTTCGAAGCTTCTAGCACTAAAACTGTGGGAGATATAAGCTGATATTAGTTGCCACGCCCACTGTGGGCGTAGATATATCCGCCATAGCTTTTCGATTGTGGGATGTTAACTCGAATATATATACCAAGTCTCAAGTTTCTAGCATCAATAGTGCTCAAAATATAATAGAATTAGTAAAATCGCCATATTTTCAGATCCGATTTGTCGCGCCCCTAGTAGACGTGACCATAAAATTTCATTTCTATATAAATTATAATAATACCCGATAAAACTAACTTCAACTTAAAACAAGTAAGAAAACTCTAGTCGAGACCGCTCGACTAGGGGATACCCTGAACTCTGCGAAAAACCGCTATTCCGAGCATTCTCCGTTTCTTTTTGGCTGCTATTCGTATGCCAATGTTATGGGAAATTAAATGTTTAATAACTTTTTCTAGACCAACGATTTTGATCAAAATTTTTGGGCGTGATCATGTCATTCAAATGTGTGTATGTGCCAAAGCACAAGTCGCTAGTATTTGAAATACGTGACTTACCAATTTGAGGCGAAGGGGGCGTGGCACCTAAAATTTAAGAAAAACCGAAGTTGTGTAACACTCAAATAACACTTAATGCAAAATTTGAACACTATCTATAAATATGAATTAGATAGAATTTAATAGCTGAATTAAAGTTTTCGTTTTTAATCGATAACATTAAAACGATAAAACAAATTTTAGGTTCTGAGATCGACGCGTTCATACATACGGACATACAGGCGGACAGACAGACGGACAGGGCTACATCGACTCGGCTTGTCTCCCTGATCAAGAATATTTATACTTTATGGGTTCTGCCACGCCTCCTTCTGCCTGTTACATACATTTCAACAAAAACATTGTATCCTGATTTTCCATTTTCAATGGGTCCCATTATTCGAAGTTTGTTTTTTTTTGTCCAGTTGAATCTGCAAAATGCAACTGCCTTTAATGTAATTTCTATAAGTGTATATATTGTAGGCTTTTTTCAGAGGACAATTTATCAGAACAATCTTAAAAGGGTTTAAGAAACGTTATTAGATGTCCAATTACAGTGAAGTCAATCTCAGCTATACGGCTTAAATCATTTTTCGATAAAAGTAAAGTTTTTATTTCGTGCTGGACCTCAAAAATGCTTTCAAGCATAATAAATATAGAATTCATTCTTTAGCGATTTGCTTAGTTCAAGATTTTTTGAATTTTCTATCAAAGATTTAATTTCCTCAACGGGATTCTTTTCCATAACGTCGTCCATAACTAAGTTCAAATTATGGCAGGCGCAGAAAAGTCTTTTATAATTCTTGAAAGCGGCAACCAAGTTCGCCCCATTGTCAGTAATATAACATTAACAATAACACTATTATCCCACTAACTTTGAAAATTATAATCAAGTAATATATACTTAATTTGTTTGCAAGATGTTACTCCCACTTTTCTTTTTGTCTAAAAATTCTTGTACACCTAAAATCGAAGTTTTTAAACAAAAAGATTCACCAAAGTAATGTGCAATTAGGCAAACAAAACTTTTCTGGGTAAACTGGTCGGTCCACAAGTCGGTAGTGAATACCATGTTTTTGTGTGACACAATCAGGTCATGGCCGTGGTGTGTTTCGTACTGGGCTCCAATGTTCAATGCAGCTTTATTGTATTCACGAAAACCAGATCCTATAAACTTGACAAAGCATTAGCATTGATGAATATAACAAAATTATCTTAAACTTACCCTTAGTTACACTTAATGGCAATGGCACTTCACTTTTTCCAGTCGTATTTTCTACTAATTTGTATCGAATAATCATAAGCACTTTTTACTTGTCGACGATGCCAATTGCAATAAAAATAGTCGATAACGAAACTTAAGTGTACGTGAAGTATATTTTCGATACTAGAAGAAAAGGATCAATGTAGTGTAATTTCTCAACAAGTTGCATTGCCATATTTCCTAATTTTTTCGAGTTGAGTGGCCTAACCTAACCGCCCGCATCCAACACAAAATTAGATTTTACAGCGGGTATACGCGAATACTCGATAAAAACCCAGCCCGTGTCCACCTCTACCCCATACCATAACACCTTTCTCCCGGCTATGGTGCAGAGACAGAAAGTGTTCTTCTTATCGAATATCGTGAAAATAATATGAAAAGCCATCAGGCTCATCTAAGTTAAACCGTTTTTAGTCTGAAAACAGCACGGAATGTCATTCCTTCAGCCAAATCACATGATCACCAGCAGATTCCATGCGTTGTGTATTAAGTGTTGGTTTTTGAACTTTCAATATTTTTAGATGTTTAAGTTTACAAATAACTCTTAAGTACAATATCGATACTAGCACTTAGTTGTGGTTTTTTCGAAGTTGAACTACGTTATTTTGATGCTTCTCGAAGAATTCGTCGCTCTGAAGTAGATGTGTTTTTATTCCCTGAACATATTGAAAATGGGATTTCAGGGTATAATGTTTTTGTTGAAATGTATGTAACAGGGAGAAGAAGGCGTGGCAGACCCCATAAAGTATATATATTCTTGATCAGGGAGACAAGCCGAGTCGATTTAGCCCTGTACGTCTGTCTGTCCGTCTGTCCGTATGTATGAACGCGTCGATCTCAGAAGATATAAGAGCTAGAGACTTAAAATTTTTTTTTGGAAGTTCGTGTATATCACGATTTGATCGAGTTTGTTTCAAATATTCGATAACTATCATCGTTTTAATGTTATCGATTAAAAACCGATATCTTCATTTAGTTATAAAATTCTATTTAATTCATCTTTATAGTTAGAGTCTTCAAATTTTGCATTTAGTGCAATATCGGTTTTTGTTAAATTTTGGATGCCACGCCCTCAAATTTCCCCTTCGCCTCAAATTGCTCAATCACGTATTTCAAGTACATACACACTAGAAAAAAAGTTATTAAACATTTAATCTCATATTATCAGCGTCTTGCAGCAGCAGCGAAGCTGATGAGTCATAATGACCAGTTAGCAGATTGTGTGCTTGTGCGTGCGTCTGTGCGTGTTCTGTGTGTGTTCTTGTGCGTGCGTCTGTGTGTGTATGTATTGCTTGCTACATATGTACATATAAAGGTAACGGAGAATGTTAGCGGCTCTTAGCAATCGCAGTTCTTCGCAGGGTTCAGGGGATCTCTTTGTCGAACAGTCTCGACTAATGCACTCTTACTTGTTTTTTTTTTATACCCTGAACCCATTGAAAATGGGAAATCAGGGTATAATGTTTTTTTTTGAAATGTATGTAACAGGCAGAAGGAGGCGTGGCAGACCCCATAAAGTATATATATTCTTGATCAGGATTACAAGCCGAGTTGATATAGCCATGTCCCTCTGTCCGTCCGTTTGTCCGTCTGTCCGTATGTATGAACGCGTCGTTCTCAGAACCTACAAGAGCTAGAGACTTGAAATTTTTATACTATTTTATGTAGGTTCCTGTATAGCACGAAAAGATCGAGTTTGTTTCAGAAATTCGATAACTGTTATCGTTTTATTGTTATCGATTAAAAACGAAAATCTAAATTAAGCTATAAAATTCTATCTAAATTATCTTTCTAGCTAGAGTCTTCAAATTTTGCATTTAGTGTTATGTAAGCCTTACGCAATTTCGGTTTTTGTTAAATTTTGGGTGCCACGCCCCCTTCGCCTCAAATTTGTAACTCCCGTATATCAAATACTAGACTTGTGCTTTGGCACATACATACATATGGATGACATGATTACGCCCAACAAGTTTGATCAAAATCGTTCGTCTAGAAAAAAAGTTATTAAACATTTAATTTCCCATAACATTGCCATGCAAAGCAGCCAAAGAACAGCTGACGCAGCGACTTGCGCTTGTGTATGCGTGCGCCTGTGCGTGTGTGTATGTGTTTTGCTTGTAATGAACGTACATATGCATGTGTATATAAAAGAAATGAAGAATGCTTGGAATAGCGGATCTTCGCAGGGTTCAGGGTATACCCTAGTCGAGCGGTCTCGACTAGAGTTTTCTTACTTGTTTTTTTTTTTTTTTTTTTGGAATTTTCATTCAGATTTACAATATTATTTACAGCAGTAGGCGAGCGTTTCACTTTCAGTGCAAATTTTCGGTTAGATCACCCCACATCCTTGTATACACAAAATAGCACCAAAACTTCGTAGTGTGCACGAAATATATTTATTGTAGCGACAAAACTAACTACATTTTTTGTGTATGCTAAAATTAGAAGATGAAGGTCTAGAATAGCAAAATAAAATATAAGAAGGTTCCATAATCGAAAGTTGTTTTGTTTTTGTCCAGTTGTATCTGCAAAATGCAACTTCCTTTAATCTAATTTCGCAGAGTGTAGAGTCCTCAAATTTTACATTTAGTTATATGTGTGTTTTATGCAATTTGGGCTTTGCAAACTTTTGGAAGCCATCCCCCTTCGTCCTAAATTTGCAAAACACGTGTTTCAAATACTAGAGGCTTGAGCTTTGGGAAGCTCTGAAAGTTTGATCAAAAATGTTCGTCTACGAAAAAGTTATTAAACATTTAATTTTCGATAATGTTGGCATGCATATATCAACCTAAGTGCAGTTGACGGAGCGACTTGCGCTTGTGCGTGCGCCTGTGTGTGTAACTATATTCATATGTATCATAACATAAAGTTTTATGTATAATGGTGAAATCATTTCTGTCCCTGTTAACGTGCACGTATGCAATTTTTGAAGAACTCACAGAAAATTGTGTTTTTTTTTTTATACAAATACGGTTATTTTAACTAACTCGGTTATTTTAACTCTTCTCTTCGATTAATAAACCAACAAACCATAAAATATAGAATAGAATATGGTATATTGGTTTAATAAGTTTTAGTCAAATACTTGTAATTCGATTTCAAATAGCTGTCCCTATTCAAATGCACAAACACAGGAGCGCGCACCCACAAGCCAAGTCGCTGCGTCAACTGCGCTTGAGCTGCTAATTGTATGCCAATATTATGGATAATTAATTGTTAAATAAATTTTTTGTAGGCAAACGTTTTTGATCAAACTTGCAGGGCATGGTCGTGTCATTCTTATGTGTATATTTGCCAAACACAAGTCTCTAGTATTAGAAATACGTGTTTTCAAATTTAGGGCGAAGGGGGTGTGGCATCCAAAATTTAACAAAAATTTAAATTGTATAAGGCTTACGTGAAACTAACAACAAAAGTTGAAGACTTGCTAGAAATATGAATTAGATATAATTATATTTCTGAACGTTTTTATTCTATAACATTAAAATTAAAATAGTTATCGATTTAAAAAAACTCTGCATGCTATAGAGGGACCTACATAAAAAAATTCAAGTCTCTAGCTCTTACAGGTTCTGAGATTGAGGCGTTCATACATACGGACAGACGGAAAAACAAGAGTATTTACACTTAATGGGGTCTGCCACGCCTACTTCTGCCTGTTATATACATTTTCACAAAAAAAATACCCTGATATCAGATTTTTAATAGGTTCCAGGATATTAAAAACCCTAAGACGCCGCGTTTTGAACCCAGGGCGACACGCGTCGCTTCTACTAACACCCCCATTTATAAATAAATCAGAATTTTATGGTATTTGAGATCATTTTTGGGCTGAAAGGCGGTGCTGCCAAGTACTTTTGTCAATTGGCTAAACGTTTCCTATCATCTGTGTGATACAATGGATTTAATAAATCTTTCAGCCTTTTGATATTTTCAACTGACAACAATAGTTCAAAGTACATATGAAACTAAATAAAATTTTTGTGGACAATTTGGGGCGTGACAAATTGGAAAATCGGAAATGCTTTTGAACTAGGTGCTGGGCTGGCACTGGGTTTTATATTTAGTACTGTTTTTAGTAAAATAAAAAGCAGCACATACTAATTTTCTTTTAAACACCATCATATACTTTGTTTTCTTTCTGCTTTTTTAGAGCTTATAGTGATTTTACAATTTGTTACAAAATTAGCATTTTCATGCAGGAATAATATAACGGCGGAGGAAACCAGTAAACGTACAGAACTATTTTTATTATAATAATGAACGGTTTAGCAAACACTAACGACGACACTATTGAGTGTCCACTGTGTATGGAACCCCTGGAGGTGGATGATTTGACTTTTTTCCCATGCACGTGTGGATACCAAGTAAGTCTAGTGCAGCTATACATTTTATTTCTCTTACAAATATATATATATATATATATATATATATATATATATATATATATATATATATATATATATATATATATATATATATATATATAATGTTTACAGATTTGTAGATTCTGTTGGCACAGAATTCGTACAGACGAAAATAAATTGTGTCCAGCATGCCGAAAAGAATATCCAGAAAATCCTGCTGATTTTAAGCCCCTTACTCAAGAAGAAGTAAGTATATTATTGGAGAATTGACTATTATTTAAATATAAAGAAGTAATAATATTGCAAAGATATTTGTACGTAGCTTGTTTATATGAGAATATATTTAACATTTTTCCTAATTCGAAATAAACCATGATTCGTACTTAGTTTTATGCTTAACAAGTAAATACATCGAAGGTTTCTTTGGCATAAAAAATATTGTTTTCATTTTGCCAGTTATTTTATATATATATATATATATATATATGTATGTATGTATGTATTATATATTAATACAATTTTATTCCTTTAACCATGTCAGATGATTGCTTTCAAGTCACAAAAGCGTCAGAGAGATCAGCAACGAAAACAAAAAATTACAGAAAACCGGAAGCACTTAGCAAATGTACGTGTGGTTCAAAAAAATTTGGTTTTTGTTGTTGGTTTGCCACCGCGACTTGCTGATGCTGACGTAAGTATATAATATGAATATTATAAATATCTGTACTTTTCTTTTTATGAAATATTTATATGGAACAGATATTGAAAAAGCACGAGTATTTTGGAAAGTATGGAAAAATTCATAAAGTTGTTATAAACCCAAGTACAACTTACGCTGGAGTACAGGTAAGCGTACATACATTGTTAATTATACCCTGAACCCCTTAAAAATGGATATCAGGCTATAATGTTTTTGTTGAAATGTATATAACAGGCAGAAGGAGGCGTGGCAGACCCCATAAAGTATATATATTCTTGATTAGGGAGACAACCCGAATTAGCCCTGTCCGTATAAGCTAGACTGCAATTTTTTATGTAGGTCCCTGTTTAGCACGCGAAGATCGAGTTTGTTTAAAAAAATCAATAACTATTTTAATTTTAATGTTATAGATTAAAAACGAAATTGATACTCAGTAATATAATTCTATCTAATTCATCTATTTAGCTAGTCTTCAAATTTTGCTTTTAGTTTCATGTAAGTCTTTTACAATTTCAATTTTTGTTAAATTTTTTATGCCACGCCCCATTCGCCCTAAATTTTGCAAAACATGTATTTCAAATACTAGAGACTTGTGCTTGCTTTTGCAAATATACACACATGAATGACATGATCGCGCCCTGTAAGTTTGATCAAAAACCTACCTATAGCAGCCCAAGTGGCTTGTGTGTGTGCGCGTGTGCCTGTGTGTGTATGTGTTGCTTGCTATGTACATTTATATACATACAGTTTGACCATTGTTGTTTGCAATATGAAAAAAGTCATACAAGTTAACATTATATTTGATTAGGAAAACACTTTTTTCATATTTATTTCTTAACAGTATATTTTCCTTATTGTGTATAGTATATTTTCCTTATTGTGTTCTTAAATAAAATATATAATACAAATAATGAAAACAGCAACAAAAACATAAAAAATTTTAAAAACAAAAAATTACACTAAAAATCAACATCAAGAACGACTCGTCGCGCCTATTTTCTCAAGTCTTGAATTTGTTTTGATAATTTCTTGGAATCACAACTACTTTACATTTGTTTTGAAGTTTTTGCAATGACTGGCAAACACATCGTTACCAATTGATACAATTAGTGTATTTTACTTATGTCAAAGGAAATATCAGCAAGGAGTTAACTCAAATGTTTAATATTAAACTTAGAGTTTACATCATTATCAATCGGGCGGAAAGAGAAAATAGAATGGAATTAAACCGCTCTAAAGGCAGACCAGCTAAGCTCTCTCGACGGGATGTTCATAAATACTGAAAACCTTGGAAAACATACCATAAACAATACACGTACAAATTAGTTAGTTTATCGGAAATGGAAAAGGAATTGAGTTAGTAATGAAAAAGTCATACCAGTTCAACGTTAACATCATATTTGATTAGGAAATACACTTTTCATATTTATTTCTTCACAGTATAGTTTCCTTATTGTGTTCTTAAATAAAATATATAATAAAAGAAGGTTATTCTCATACATTTAGAACAGTTTGAATACAACCGATTGGCCAAGCACCAACGTTGAAAGGAATTAAGATCATCTTGTAAACAAAGATGATCGATAGACTTCTAATACGATAGACAAAGTTTTACGTCATTTGCATAAATAAAGATCCTAGAAAAGAAATGCAACTGGAAAGGTCGTTTATAAATAGAGAAAAAAGTAATGGTCTAACTACCCTGAGGTATATCGAAAAAGCTGTCCTCAACACAACTCTTTGCGTTTTATCCTTTAATTGCAAAGAAATTCAATATAAAAGTTAAGTAGGAACGCCTATAAGATCAAGTTTTTAAAGTAATACATCATGATTAACTGAATCAAATGCTATGCTGAAATCTGTATATATAGCATTAGTTTGCATTTTAGTTAAAAAATTTTCATTTACAAGGGAATTCTATCAGATTAGTCGAGGTTGATCGATTTAAAGCAAAGCCGTGTTGGGAAGGCGAAATAATTGATTTACAAATATGTTATATGTTATATTTTCAAAAAAATTCGGATTGGCAGATTGTAATGTAATGTAACTGTAATTGGAAATGTCAGACCTCCCACCTTTTTTTTATAGAGGGATAGTGAAAGACTCTTTCCAAATAGAAGGGAACACAGAGGTTTCAAAGGATAAGTTAAATAGCTTTAGTAATGGTAACTGAAGGGAATAACTGCACTCTTTAATAACGTAACTGGGAATATTATCAGCCCCGGGAGAGAGAGAGATGATTTCAATGACCAAATGGCTGAAATCAGAGAATCTAGAGAAATATTGGAAGCATTAATAATATTTATTGAAGAAATAAAATAAGGGTATGAAGATTTATTGTAATCTACAGATACATAAGTTAATTGGAAACAATCGGTAAAAAGATCGGAGGTATCATGATAATTGCAAGTATTGATCGATCCATGGAAAAATGTGGAAGGTAAACTAGAAGACTTACGTTTCAAATTCACAAGGAATATAATTTTTTTGGGTCACGAGCAAACTGCCTTTTGCAACGCATAAGGTAATTCTCATAGCAATGCTAAAATTTGACTTCGCTATAGAATAGTTAGACCTGTAATAGTGGAGCAACCCTTTAAAATTTTTATAACAGCTAGACTTAATGTTTCTTAAATTTGAGTGTTTCTTAAATTTGATAGTTTTACTGAAATACTGAAATCATTTGACAGAATCTCATCATTATAAACATTCGGAGAGCTTACCACGTTTCAATCAGGGCAATTATATCAAAACTATCAGCGAAACTACTCAACAAAAGTCTTCTGAGTTTTTAATTCAGTCCACGAACGTTTTGATATAGAAAGGACAGTTGCGGAGAAGTTAGTACAGCACTTAGTTTTTTTGGTACAATGCTAGATGAAGATTGTACCGAAGAAGGGATTAAGAAAACATGAATTTGGAGTTACATATTGGAGGGAAGAATTCAGCAGACACATTTTGTGTACCCTGGACCCATTGAAAATGGGCGTGGTATACCCCATAAAGTATATATATTTTTTATCAGGGAGACAACCCGAGTCGATGTATCCCTGTCCGTCTGACTGTCTGTCCGTATGTTTGAAAGCGTCGATCTCAGAACATATAAAAGCTAGAGACCTCAAAGTTGTTTGGAGGTTCGTGTATAGCACGAAAGGATCGAGTTTGTTTCAAATAATCGATAACTGACATAGTTTTAATGGTATCGATTAAAAACCGATATCTGTATTTAGTTATACAATTCTATCTATAGTGTTTAGATAAATAAAACATGACGGACAATGAGAGGATTAATATGTTGAGAGAGTAACTCACAACAAAACAACGAAACACTAACACGTGTTAAGAGAAAAAAAAATACAAAGAGAAGAGCAAAGTTACAAAGAATAGGCTAAGTGAAGCAGAAATGCAAGGAAAATAATATTACCGACGTAGCACAAACTTGAAATCACAAGCACTTTACACGAATATTACAAAGTCAATATCAATATTACAGTCATTGCATTGTATTTTTTGTTGTTGCTATTTTCATTATTTTAATTATATATTTTATGTAAGAACACAATAAGGAAAATATTGAAAATATGATGTTAAACTTGAACTTGTATGACCTTTTTTTATTTCGCAAACAATTTATGGACATACTGTATCATACATAAAAAACTGTATGTATATAAAAGAATAAAAGAAAGAGAATGCTAGGAATAACGGCTCTTCGTTCAGGGTATCCCCTAGTCGAGCGGTCTCGACTAGAGTTTTCTTACTTTTTTTATACCCTGTACCCATTTGAAATGGGAATTCAGGGTATAATGTTTTTGTTAATATGTGAATGTATGTAACAGGCAGAAGGAGGCGTGGCAGAGCCCATAAAGTATATATATTCTTGATCAGGGTGACAAGCCGAGTTGATATAGCCATGTCCGTCTGACCGTCCGTCCGTCCGTCTGTCCGTATGCATGAACGCGTCGATCTCAGAACCTATAAGAGCTAGAGACTTGAAATTTTTTATGTAGGTCCGTCAATAACACGAAAAGATCGAGATTGTTAAAAAAAGTCGATAACTATTTTAATTTTAATGTAATCGATTAAAGACGTTATCGAATGTTTGTTATTAAATTATATCTCTCACGTCTTTATAGCTAGAGACCCTAAATTTTTTGTTAGTTTTATATTTATTTTATATAATTTTGATTTTTGTTAAATTTTGGATACTGGCTCCAAATTACCCCAAATATTTAAACTGAGGTTACTTGCCCTCAAAGCCATTAAATTGAAGGGGTTGCATTTTAAATTGGGAAAAATGTAATAAAATATGTTGATCATAACCTGAAAGTTTCATTCAAATCCATTCATTCGCGCAGAAGTTATTAAACAAAACATTTGGCCAATCGGCCAAACACGTGACCAGCAACGCAAAGCAAACTGTTTTCCTATACATGTGCACACATACACACATACACATTGAGCTGCGTGCATCTAGAAAATTCCAAGACCCGCAAGTTTTAGTGTACATATTTCCAATAGGTGGCGCTATGATTTGCTAATTATCAGCTGTTCAATAAATCGAAACATGGATGGCGCTATTCTATCGAACCATAGATGGCGCTATTAGCTAAACAATTGAAAATGAATTGAATTTAGTTTTCTATGCGTTTATACGAAATGCTAATTATGCAGTATTTTTAAAAACGCAGATAGCGCGGGGTTCAGGGTATCTCCTAGTCAGGACCCCCGACTAGAGTTTTCTTACTTGTTAATATTTAATTCATTATGAAATCTAATTAAAGGGTCCCTCAGCATCGGCTTATGTCACATATGTTCACAATACAGATTCATTGCGAGCTATACAAAGTGTAAATAATATAATGATAGATGGGCGTTTAATAAAAACCAGCCTCGGAACAACAAAATATTGCAGCCATTTTATGAAGAACCAACAATGTCCCAAAGGTGATTGTATGTACTTACATGAGTTGGGTGATTCAGAAGCTAGTTTTACAAAGGAGGTAAAATGACAGATATAAAATTTATTATATAATACATTATTATTGAAAATTTAAGGAAATGCATCAAGGAAAACATCAAGAGTATGAAAAACGACTACATGATGTTTTAATTGCCACTTCTGGGGTAAATAATGTTTCCGGCATTGGAAGCTCGGCTAATGGTGCAAATTTAGCTGGTAACGGTACCTCAAAAGCAAACGGTAAGCAATTTTATTTATTAATAAAATGGAACCCTGGTAACTATGGAATTTGGTGCAGCTTCGGTTACGATGTCATCGTTATCTTCGACGTCGTCGCTCTCGATTGGAAATAGTGCTGCTTCAGCAAATTCTCAGCAAAAAGAGGCGTGGCCAAGCTTATCAGTTTCTCCTATTAGTAGCAAAGAAACATTAGGAACATCCACCACTGTCAATGGAAAAAGTAGAAAGGAAAAATCACGAAATGACAAAGGCCGTCATGATAAAAATAAATCT
The DNA here is from genome assembly GCA_018903745.1 of Drosophila repleta. Taxonomy (NCBI): domain Eukaryota; kingdom Metazoa; phylum Arthropoda; class Insecta; order Diptera; family Drosophilidae; genus Drosophila; species Drosophila repleta. The sequence continues at coordinate 57,931 of JAEIGN010000145.1, read as the reverse complement.
AAAAACAAAAATCATGTGTTCCCTAACGCCAATTCATCCACCAAGGAGAATTTTATTATTGATACTACGGCCGATTCAAGCACCGTAACTAATACAGCAACTCCAGCAGAAGACTTAATCTCTGCTACAACAAAAATAGAATTGGATTGTGTTAACAATCGACAAAAATCTGAACGTAACAAGCAAAAAAGTCCGCTAATGCTTGTTTCACTTTCGAAAGACAAGAAGGAAAGTAATGAAGCAATCGAAAAGACTTCGACTGAAGTCAATAGGCAGTTGGAGCATTCTGACGATGCAAATGCAACTAAATCCATACACATTACAAAGCGCAATGAAGATACCAAACTATGTTCTCTACAAAACCGGCCAACATCAAATGTACAACGGTCGCTTAGTTCAAGCAGTGAAAATAGTGATGATCATTTATCTGAAAGCAGTACAAGTGAACAAAGTTCGCCTGACAATTTAAAGAATATACGACGTAATAGTTCAAGTAACGATATCCATACAGATATATTAAATAGTAATATTGAACCGGAAATTTCTAATGACATTTTGTCAACATCGAAAAAAGTAAACGTTCACAAAACATGCGAACCTAAGGTAAAAAAAAGAGATGAAATAACTCAATCTAAAATCAAAGATGATATTGAAATATTAAATATCGGCGGAATAGACCCCACAAAGGAAGTATCGGGTATGTTTTTTTAATAATCATTTAAGTATATCTGAAAGACTTTTTGTAGTGTATTCATTGGCATTGTCTTTAACTCTCAAAAAATGATAAATTTGTTCTTCGTTTGGTAGCCACTTGAAATTTAAAGTACACCATCTTTTCTGCTTAAGTACATACACTAGAACATGTCTTTTGATCTTGTGCTGTAAGCCTCGAGTGTGCTCATATAACAAAATTTGAAAAGTCACTATATAGTCAAACCCAAGCAACCAAAAAGTCAGGGTATTACAGGAAGAAGAAGGCTTACCAGACCCCATAAATTGATAAATCAATCCCCTTCGCCTCGAATTTGCAAAAAACACATTTTCCGATTCGCCAACCTTTTTTACAATTAGCTAACGGTGTACACAAGTATATATTAAAAATGTCAAGCTTCTAGCTTCAATAACGTTTGCGTTCATACTGATGGACAGCATGCCATTTAACTGTCGTGAATGAATATAAAAACCAACAAGTAAGAAAACTTTAGTCGAGACCGCTCGACTAGGGTACGCCCTGAACCCTGCGAAGAACCCCTATTCCAAGCATTCTTCGTTTCTTTTATATACACATGCACATGTACGTCCATTCCAAGTAAGACATTTACACACACACTCAGGCGCACGCACACACAAACGCCAATCGGTGCATCAGCTGTTCTTTGGCTGCTATTTGCATGGCAATGTTATGGGAATTTAAATGTTTAATAACTATTTTTCTAGACCAACGATTTTGATTAAACTTGTACTTAGGCCTAACTAACACTAAATGCAAAATGAAGACTCTAGCTATAAAGATGAATTAAATAGAATTTTATAACTAAATGAAGATATCGGTTTTTAATCGATAACATTAAAACGATGATATTTATCGATTATTTGAAATAAACTCGATCGAATCGTGCTATACACGAACCTACATAAAAAATTTCAAGTCTCTAGCTCTTGTAGGTTGTGAGAACGACGCGTTCATACATACGGACAGACGGGCGGACGGACGGACAGATGGACATGGCTATATCAACTCGGCTTGTCACCCTGATCAAGAATATATATACTTTATGGGGTCTGCCACGCCTCCTTCTGCCTTTTACATACATTTCAACAAAAACATACCCTGATTTCCCATTTTCAATGGGTTCTGGGTATAAAAACCACAAGTCCCTCAAATCGCTATTCAAATTTTGCATTTAGTGTTATTTGAGCCTTTAGCAATTTCGGTTTTCGTTAATTCACGTATGCTAAATCACGAATTTCAAGTACTAGAGACTTGTGCTTTGGCACATACACACATATGTTATGATCACTCCCAACGAATTTGATACAAAACGTTGGTCTAGAAAAAAAGTTATTAAACATTTAATATCTCATATTATCGGCGTCTTGCAGTAGCATCGAAGTTGGTGAGTCATAATGCACAGTTAGCAAATTGTGTGCTTGCGCGTGTGTTTGCTACATATGCTTGTTACATCTATACATTTAAAAGTAACGGAGAATGTTAGGGGTTTTTAGGAATCGCAATTCTTCGCAGGGATCTCTTTGTCAAGCAGACTCGACTAGAGCACACTTGTTTTTTTTTTTTGCAAAAGCTTCATGTAGTATATTTATTTTAATGTAGAGACTAACTACAAACTAGCTTCAAATTTTATCAGTGATCGGTAAAGCTAGAATTTCTAGGAAATTTAGGTATACGCACTTGCTTTTCAGAAAACTTACATAAACATTGAAACAAAAAAAAAAACTAGGCATCTAGAACGCGAGATCATATTGAGAATGGCTCACAAGTTATACCGCTTGCTATTGAAGAAAAAATAATAATACCAGCTCTATTATGAGTATAGTCACAATTTCTTCGAATTTCTTTTCAATCTTCTTTCTAAGCAATATTCCCTTTTAGAAGTAAGACAAAAGTTTATTACAATTATTGATACGTTTTCCATATAACTTTCAGACTATCAATATGCAATTGTATTATTCCATTTTGGCTGAGTCACTTTTGTGTCAGATCGATCCAATTTTAACGGATGTCCTCATATTAGAGTATTAATTTGACAAATTTTCAGATTGGTCGCACTCTAACTACATTCTACTTTTTACGTTAAGGCTTTTCTTCGTCAATCGCATATTCATTTTACTTCAATTTCGTGCCCGGACTTAACAGAAATGTCATAATATGGATGTCACACTTTTCTTTTATATGCAAGCCCAGTATTGTCCTCACAGGTTTTGGGGATGATGTGAAAACAATTTGTAAACTAAAAAAAACAATTACAGTTGCTCACAGCTTATTTCAAGCAAGGGTTATGTGCAACTTCAAATTAAAATTTCTTCTAAACTACATAAGGTAACAAAAAAGTTTAAACGTAGTTTTTTTAGTCAGACATTATATATTCCTTAGGGCACTTCATGATTTTTTTTCTTTCAGTTTAACACTTAAAACTAATAACAACTAAAAATATAGACTTTTTTCATGTCACATCTTATTTCAGATAAGAAACTTGAACATAAAAATACAAGTTATGCTTTGCTTTTAATACTTTGTGTGGCCTCCATTGGCTTTGGTCACATCTTTTATCCGCTTTTCCATCGATGAAACCAATTTTGCAGTCGTTTCCTGACTTATTTTGGAAACTGAAAGGGCATTTCTGTTTGAAATGGATCTTTTCCGGGTAGCCTGATCCAAAATGGCCCACAAATTTTCAATCACGTTAAGGTCTGGTGACTGGGCTGGGGGATTCACGATATGAGGGCAATTCTAAATGAGCCAACTCTTTACAATTGCCGACGTATATTTCGGGTCGTTATCCTGATAATACCGGAAACGTCCACCCAGGCCCAGTTTTTCAGCGCTTTGGATAAGATTTTCCTTTAATATTTGAAGGTATCCATGCTTATCCACAATTCAATCAATGAAAACGAGATTACCAACTCCTGAAGCCGCCATGCAGGCCTAAACCATAACACTTCCTCCGCCGTGCGAATGCCAAACATACTGCATGCCATCGGAACTGAATATGTTAAATTTTGACTCGTCCACAAAAATAACATCATTCCAGAACGTAATTGGACGAATAATGTGTTCCTTGGCGAATTTTAGCCTGCAGAGCTTATTCTTTGCATTAATGAAAGGTTTCTTCCTTGATACTCGACCATTAAAACACTGTTCTCGAATTATGCGGCGCACAGTTCCTACAGAACATTTTTTGCCAAGTTCATTTTCAATCTCAGAAGTCACTTTTGGTGCCGATAACTTTTGATTGGCTTTTATTTTTCGGACAATCAATTAACAATTTCAGCAATATTTCGCTGAGTCTTGCCCTTTTTAAAGTGGACAAGGACCAATTCTCGCTGTTCAATTGTTGTGCGTGGACCCATTTTGATATTTGCCGCTAAACTGAAATTTCCAGTGTGACCAATCTTATTTAAGGTGAAAATAAATTAGTTGACCACTACCACAATACAATAGATAAAAAAATTTCAACATAATTTTTAAGTTCCGGGAATTATGATAAAAAATAAAAGTAAACTGAAATATGCTGTGACATGAAAAATGTCTATATTTTTAGTTGTTATTAGTTTTAAGTGTTAAACTTCAGGCGTTTTTTAAGTTGACGTCTCATCTTGTGCCTTTCATAACGATGAAAGGTGCAAATCAATGCCCTCTTTAAAAGTATTTTCCATTGCAAAGTGTCTACGTATACTGCGTCAGTGTTAAATTTGGAAAACTTTTCAGACATTTTTATGAGATATTTTCAACACACTAATGTACTAAAAGAAAATTGAACAGAATTATCGAACTGTAAATAGACTCTTCTATTCACGATATATCATAATAAAGTGTTAGCGATCCATACATACATACTCCTATTGATATTTAAGCGTTCATCTTGGCAATTATAGAACTCTGACGATGCATATAACGGGCAGATAATAGATCTGTATAATCTCGATATTCTCGTATCATTTTGTTCGATATCTCGTCACATAAGCTTTGGCAAATACACACATATGAATGACATAATAAAGATAATTAAGTCCATCTGCCAAAAAGTTAATAAACATTTAATTTCAGAGCACTAGTCGAGCACTCTGATTATATTATAAAATATAATTATATTATATTTTTTATTCCAAACCATTCGGCCAGGGTTTTCAAACAGTGGGCAACTATAGGAAAATTGATTAACTTTATTATACCCTGAATCCATTGAAAATGGAAAATCCGTGGTATTTGTATTGTTATATCCGGGTTTGAACAAGATCATTCAAAGAGATATTGACTTGGTTAAAGCAAGGCGAGAAAATCAATATAACTTGGCTTACCGGTTGCTTTTCAGTCTTAGTGATAATTCAATTTCTGGTTTTATTCTCTTTCATGAAAGTGAAATATACTGGTTTTATGCAATTGTTTTTCTGTGAAATTTGAAAAATATATTTTTGTATAAAGTGTTATCGAGATTTATTCAGTACACCCAATACAAAAATTAAAAAGGTATGGCGGAAATTGAGCGAAACAGTTTTTACTACCATTTCTCTTTGAGAGACTAAAAATATTTAAACAATATTTCAGTTGACCAACTGGGGGCGTAATAGTTTGGAAAAAGACTATATTGCTATAGATTAGACCTGTGCGGCCATAATAGAGTATTTGCAAACTGCTTCTTAAAAATTTTTTTCACAGAAATGTATGTTGTTTTAATCTTTAATAAATTCTAACATTTCAGATGCCATATTTGAACATAAAATGTTTGACGATAGCAACAGTTTCTTTTCGTTGTCCCCCACATTAGAGCAATCGATAGTGCTTAGAAACAAAGTGGATGGAGATGTGAGGCAGTCGCAAATAAACAGCGTAACGAATTCCCATTTGCCGGACTTGCTAAATGGTAAAATAAAATTTTAAAAAATTTATATATCTGATTAAATTTTCTTCAATATTTCATCTTTTGACGACAAATTTCATGGCGTTTTGAATCAATAAAGGAATTGATGGATACCAAAATACTGCCAATACTAATGGTAACTACATTTATATTATATGATAGCTCAATTTTTGGTTTAAGTTTATATCTTTAGAGTTAGAAGTTTAAATTTAGGTAATTGGATTACCGGTGAATCAAAGATAGAATATGATTTCAAAATAAAAACTTAATATACACAAAACAAGTTGCAGCTAGCAGGAAAGTTCGCCTTATAGCGGGTTTCACTCTGTGACCGCTTAAATGCCGACCGATCATTTTATGATAGCTACTTCCGTTATGATGTCATCGATTAAAAATGAAAATAAAAATTCAGGTATAAAATTCTATCTAATTCATCTTTCTAGCTAGTTTTTGTTAAGTTTTTGATGCCATTCCCCCTTCGCTTCCGATTTGCAAAACACGTATTTTAAATTTGCTTTGCCAAATACACACATTAAAACAAGTAAGAACGTTGAAGTCGGACGCAACCGACAGTGAAATACTTTTTCATGCCCCATTATAACATGTTGATATTTTTGTTATATTTTCTGTATTTAGTTATTTTGTATTAATAAAATATTTTTTCAAACATATATATATATTTATATATATATATATATATAAATATATATATAAATATATATATATATATATATATATATATATATATATATATATATATATATATATATATATATATATTTATAATTTGAGAAATCAAAAAAACTGTGGGAGATATAAGCTGATATTAGTTGCCACGCCCCCTGAAGGCGTAGATATATCCGCCATACCTTTTCGATTGTGGGATGTTAACTCGCGTATGTATACCAAGTCTCAAATCTCTAGCATCAATAGTCCTCAACATATAACAGAGTAAGTAAAATCACTATATATTCAGATCCGATTTGCCATGCGCTTAGTAGGCGTGGCCATAAAATTTTGGGGGTCATCTTTATGGGATCGTAACAGTAACCCATGTGCCAAATTTGGGCGTTCTAGCTTTAAAACTGTAGAAGATACAGTTTGACCCGATTTGTCACGCCCCCAATGGGCGTAGATATATCCGCCATAGCATTTTAATTTTGGGATGTCGACGTGAGTGTTCAGATAAATCTCAACTCTAGCCCTTTTAGAAGTAGTGTTTCTGAGATGCATTTTCCGATTTGCCACGCCCCTAGTGGGCGTATCGGGAAAATCTTGACACTTTATCAGACTAGGGTATACACGAGTATATATTTCAAATTTCAAGTCTCTAGCTTCAATAGCGTGTATATGGTTTCCGTTCATACGGACAGACTTACAGACGGGCATTGCACAAAACCAATAGACTTTTTACACTTCGTGAAAAAGTCTGAAAACATGATGACGCCCAACAAGTTTGATCAAAAACATCTATAAAAAAAGTTATTAAACATTTAATTTCCCATAAAATGATGTTTTGTGTGTATGGGGTGGTTGTAATGTACACACATTTGTATCTATTGTATATTGTTATTTGTAGAACTTGTTACTATACGTTTCACTTTTTATATCCTGAACCCATAGAAAGTGGAAAATTATGGTATAAGGTTTTTTTTGAAAATGTATGTAGTAGGCAAAAGGAGGTGCGGCAGACTCCAGAAAGTATATACACGCTGTCACAAAACACGAAACTTACTATCTACAAACCACAATTTGAATAATGCAAACATTTTATTTCAGTTAAATAAAATTATTAGAAAATCTAAAAAGACTCAAGAACTTGGTGTTACGAAAGTCTACGTTCATTTACTGTTTTGCACTATGTGCCCAATATCGTCAACATTTATTCTACTTGCTGTGCATAACTTTTTTTGGACGAAATTTTGCAAATTGATTATGTTAAATGTCCCGCTAAATCTTGCAGATCCACACAATGGAATAAAAGTCACATGCAGAAATAGGCAAAATAATGTCGAGCCAAGCAGATTTAGTTTGCTTCAAAAGATAGATAACTGTTTCACACATTGCTTATATCTTAAACTGACTTAAATCAGTAATGTTTTGGAACTGGGTCCTAGGATGTAAAAAAGCATTTCACTGTCGGTAGCGCCCGACTGAAAATCTCTAGTTTTTTGGATATTAATCTGGTAAAATTTGTTTTATATTTTTCTAGAATGGGAAGAAGCTTTTAAAAACTTAATGTTACGCAATAACCGACAAGTAGAAGAGCAAGTTCTACAGCAGCAACAACTACAAATGCAACAGCAACATCATCACCAACAAGTACTAAAACAGCAAGAAGAATTTCTACGTATTCATGAGTTACAAAAACGGAGCAATTTAGTAAATAATGGAATTTCCCATACTACACACACTGGTAGATTATCTAAAACAATTTTACTTAATATTTCATGAATCTTAAATCCTACTTAAAAGAGGTAAGTGGGCTCTAGTCGAAACTGCTGGACTGGGAGACCCCTTTATGCTCCTTTTATATATAAATTAAAAGCAAAAACATGCACAACACGCACGCTCGTCAATTTTTTTTTTTTTGAATTGTTGAATAACTTACGTATACCCTGATCCCATTGAAAATGGAGAGACGATTAATGTTTTTTAAAATCAAATGTATCGCTGCATAAAATTGCAGGGCAGACCTTATATAGTGTATGGTTTAATTTGTTGCGACCAAGCCGGAGGAAAGACAAGCCGTTTAACTGCTTATCGTACAATCAGCAATGTGGATGCTATTCACAAATAAAAACGGATTCAATATGCAAAAGTACACTTGACGTTAACTGTGAATTTGGATACTCGACTTGTTGATTGGCGTTATGCTAGTTTTGTTGTTGAAAACCGTTTTATTTTAGATGACCCTTATGGGTCTTAATATTATTATTATGATTTTCTAAAAGGTGGAATAATGAAGTGGGATGTCATCACGTTTTATGGAACAATAGCATCATATAGTTTTTCTGATCATTCTCATGGAAATTTGAACAAGATAAAACTCCATAATTAAAAAAATCGTTTGGAGTGTTGGCGTTCATATCCTGACTTGGTCATTATATTTACTTAATTGAAAGCCATTGAAAATGGGAAATCAGGGTATAATGGCTTTGTTAAAATTTATGTAACAAGTAGAGAAGGTGGTGTGGCAGACCTTATAAATCACGAGTTAATGTCCTTTCACAAGAGCAAGAGATCTGAAACTTTACATGTTTTCTTGTGCAAGCCAATCCAGTTTTTTTTTTAAATTAGATAACTCACATAAAGGTAGAGATTTCAAATATACTGCGTTGATCCGTGTAATGATTCTTTGATTTTCTTCGGTAAATACGCATATGAATGACATAATCACGCCCTGAAAATCTGATCAAGAGAGAAGCTTCCGCTGCTTACTATTTTCATACAGATATCCAGGAAATAACTGGTATTAAAGTGACTTTTTAAAAGGCTTTAGAATTTTCTTGGCTTTATAGCGATTTTTAGTGCAAATAGTCGGGAATCAGTGTTAACTTCAATCTTTGATTTTTCCTACAAACATATTGAACTAAATATTATGTTGAAGTAATATTTTTCCTAAAGAAAATCCATTTTGTGGTCTACATAAAAAATTTGGTAATTGTTGTGGCCAAATTGAGCAAGATATTAACTATTGAAGTAAAATGCGCTATCCTAATGACGCGACTTTAGCAGCCCTTTTTGTCCAATTGTATTATTTTAAGAAGAATGAAACAGAGCTTCATTGAAAACAAATATTGATATAGAACAAATATGATATAGAAGATATTCAACATCTACGGTGAATATGAAGGTACACTATCCTGATGACGCGCAGTCAATATAAGTCTCTGGGACAAATACTAATCACTTTAAAGTTTCCACAAAAATGAAAGTTTTCGTTTGATTTTTTTTTATACAGGGTGACAAGCCGAGTTGATATAGCCATGTCAGTCTGCCCGTATGTATGAACTTCTCGATCTCAGAACATATAAGAGATAGAGACTTGAAATTTTTATGTAGGTCTCTGAATAGCACGAAAAGATCGAGTTTATAACTGTTTTAATTATAATGTTATCGATTAAAAACGAAATCGATACTCAGTTATATAATTCTATTTAATTCACCTTTATAGCTAGAGTCTTAAAATTTGGCTTTTAGTGTTATGTGACCCTTGTACAATTTAGTTTTATGTTAAATTTCGCCTCAAATTGGTAAAACACGTACTTGATGTACTAATGACTTGTGCTTTGGCACATATATATGTATGAATAACATGATCACGCCTTTGATCAAAAACGTTCGTCTACAAAGAAAAGTTTTAAGCATTTAATTTCCCATAACATTGAAATACAAATAGTAGCCCAAGCACAGCTGACGCAGCGAAACCGGGAGGTTTCTTACTTATTTTTATACTGCGGCTAAAGAGTGCTTGAGGACTATGCAAAAATTTAAGTACCGTAAGGTTTTACCGTTAATTTTTTTTAAACCTAAAGTTGTGTTTTACGAACGAAAAAAGGAACTGGGATAAAAAACTTTTCTGTCATTTGGGACTGGAAAAAATTTCACTTCTAATTAATTTTTTAAAGAAATGTTGAATTTCGCCTGTTAAACTGTTTAAAGAGCGTGGCAGAGTTGTGCATCTGTTTAATATTAGTTTTTTGGTAAGTTATAAATTATTTAACTATCCCAGACACTTAATTCGTTTGAAAATATTTTGTGTAATTTTTGTATTATGTTTACGAAGCTTTTTTTGGATTTACTTAAATTAAAGTAGATTGGTATTTTTATTAAGTTTAAACAGCAATTTGATTTTTTTTTTAAATATATTGATCGATTCAATTCCATAGTGTCATAGTATCCAAGAGTTTTTTTTCGCGCACCTTATATGTAAGAAATTTTAAATGAATTAAATAACAGCGATTTACCTGAAACCCGCTTTAATATTGACAAATGGTAGTAAACATAAAAATAATTTATGAAAATTAAATTGATGAAAGCTAAATGACTAAGTTAATACAAGTAAAGAGCTATGATAAGAGGATTCTGACTGAATTACCCACACGGCATATAATCCCAATATAAATATTTATTCTATTACTTAGATTTTCCAAGACATTATTATGGTAATGATATTGACGCAAATAGGACGCAAACACATGCTCCCGTGAACCCACGGCATATCCCACAGCAGCCAGATGAAAGTTCTCTTAATGAAAATAATATTTTCGGTGGAAATATGTCAAAGTTTTTCGACTTTCATAAAAGTCAACAACAAATCCATCAACAATACATTAATGGGCAATCTCAGTTAAATAATGTCGATTCTCATCGATTGGCTATATTTTTGGAAAACAACCGTGCTAACCCATCAGTTTTCGACAATGGTAAAATGGTGTATAATATTGACGGCTGAAAATAATTATTGCTTTTTAAATTTCAGTTATTTTAACTCCACAAGCGCAATTGCAGAAACAAAGATTTATTGGAAATTTCGAAAAAACAGTGAGTACATATCCATAGCCACGTTTAGGTCGAAAAATAAGATATTATGACACATGTAAATAAAGTAAAAGAAAAAAATGTATATTTTTGTTTGATTTTTCAAGCTATATTCAAATATAATAACAATAGTAATAAAATCAATATTTTTTTCTAGTCAACCAACCAACCACAAAACGTGCATTCACCCCAAAATCGGTTTTCACAAAACACATTAGCTGATGATGACTTAGGTAATGTTTGACTTAACTTAATATATGTGAATAAGAAGTTCAACATATTTAAACAATAGCGCATACTTATAAATATTTTAGAGCTCGCATACACCAACCACAAAAATACTAGAAAAACAAGTACAAACGTTACAGTAGCGCGCTACTGACTGCGAAATAATTATTCACGTCCCAGCACCCAGCTCAAAATCATTCTGAGATAGGAATTTTCCGATTTGCCACGCCACTAATTGTTCCCAAATTTTCTATTTAGTTTCATGTGTATTTCATGTGATTTTTGTTATATACCCACTTTCTCAAATTAAGGGTCAGTTGAAAGTATAGAAGTTATTAAACAAAACGTTCAGGAAATTTTAATTTCCTAGCAGCGACAAGCAGTACGAACAAGCAGGGGTGACGTGCGTCGATCATAGACAGGCTTGAATCTCGGAGACGCCGGGCATTTTATTTATTTACTTTCTTCTTTTTGACAAAAGTAATTGACAGCACCGCCAAACAATACCAAGCAATGCCATTCAGGATATATACTTTCGGTCGTGTCAGTTTTTCCTTTATTTCTTTTTTTTTTGTAATACCCTGAACTAATTGAAAATGGATAATCATGGAGACTAGCCAAGTCGATTAGCCCTGTTCGTCCGCATGTGTGAACGCAGTTTTGATTTTGGTTAAATTTTAAAATATAAAATATAAAGATATGTAGTTGAAGATAAAGCCAATATATGACTGAGTGCATTTTTCGTTAATGTAAAAAATTCCATAAAATATGTAGATCATATGGTGAAAATTTCATTAAATTCCATTAAGTCGCTCAGAAGTTATTAAACAAAACGTTTGGCCAATCGAAAAACACATGTTACCAACAGCGCTAAGCACACAGTTTTCCTATATGTGCATACACATACATACATACACACATTGAATTCCGTGCATCCTAACAACCGCCAGTTTTAGTGTGGATATGTCGACTAAATGGCGCTATTTGTTTGCAATTTATCAGCTGCTTTATCAGATCGAAACATAGATGATGCTATTGGCTACAAGTTGAAAATTTTATTTTATTTTTCATGCGTTTATGCTAAATGCAAAGTCTGCAGTATTTTAGATCTCCTATTCGGAACCCCCAACTAGAGTTTTCTTACTTGTTTAAAAACAAAATATATTCTTTTATATACATATGTATATGATATTTGTCAAATCAATACAGGTGAAAGTCTGCAGTTTGCTTGTTTTTATGTGCCACACCCCAGAAGAGTGAATATTCAGAAATATAACTAAAGTTTGAATGGTTGCATTCCAAAAATGCGAAAATTACACAAAGTCGCCAGTAACTTAACATCCAATTTTGAAGCTTCTAGCTGATTTGAGATATAAGCTCATAATATTTGCCACACCCCCTGTGGGCATGTATATATCCGCCATAAATTTAATACTTATTCACGAACTTAAAAAGTTTTTTTTTTTGTGCAATCTCCTTCTGTCTGTCCGTCTGTTTGTATGGACGCAAACCATTTCTACTCTATTGAAGCTAGAGACTTGAAATTTTGAATATATGCGCATGTTGGTATAGTTTTATTTATTAAATAACACATATTTTTAGTCGTTTTATGTTAAAAACAACCACTTTTTTTTAAATTTTTGTAAAATATTAAACTTTTTATGTCAGAAAAACAAAAAAATACAAAAAAAAAAATTGCGAAATTTGATTAAAGGCACTGTGTTTTAAAATATAAAAGCTCATAATTGACTGATGGACACATTATTGATTACTTAAAAAATCCAATTTGACATCGAATCATCCATTTTTATACCCTGAACCCATTGAAAATGGGAAATCAGGGTATAATGTTTTTGTTGAAATGTATGTAACAGGCAGAAGGAGGCGTGGCAGACCCCATAAAGTATATATATTCTTGATCAGGGAGACAAGCCGAGACGATTTAGCCCTGTCCGTCTGTCGGTCTGTCCGTTTGTCCGTCCGTCTGTCCGTATGTATGAACGCGTCGTTCTCAGAACCTACAAGAGCTAGAGACTTGAAATTTTTTATGCAGGTTCCTGTATAGCACGAAAAGATCGAGTTTGTTTCAGAAATTCGATAACTGTTATTGTTTTATTGTTATCGATTAAAACGAAAATCTAAATTAAGCTATAAAATTCTATCTAAATCATCTTTCTAGCTAGAGTCTTCAAATTTTGCGTTTAGTGTTATGTAAGCCTTACGCTATTTCGGTTTTTGTTAAATTTTGGGTGCCTTAAATTTGTAACTCCCGTATATCAAATACTAGAGACTTGTGCTTTGGCACATACATACAAGTTTGATCAAAATCGTTGGTCTACAAAAAAAGTTATTAAACATTTAATTTCCCATAGCATTGCCATGCAAAGCAGCCAAACAACAGTGGGCGCAATGACTTGCGCTTGTGTGTGCTTGCGCCTGTGTATGTGTGTGTGTATGTTTTGCTTGTAATGAACGTACATATGCATGTGTATATAAAAGAAATGAAGAATGCTTGGAATAGCGGATCTTCGCAGGGTTCAGGGTATACCCTAATCGAGCGGTCTCGACTAGAGTTTTCTTACTTGTTTATACTCGTCTTGTGCTATTTGAGCCCATATCTGAGAAACCGTTCTTTTAAATTCTTCTTAAGTACGAAGGTCGACCACGCCATGACATGGTGGTGATTTGCTTCTCCTTCGAACCTGGTTTCAGGAGAAATGTGTATATTCGCATTATTCTGTTGGAAAATTGAGCCACTCGACGGTTCTTCATCAAAAAAGTCCACAAAACATTCTCCAAATAAGTTTATGTAGCCTTGATAACTCAAACGGCCGAAAACTTTGCATCCTGGGACTCGATAGTGGTAGCTAAAGGAAGCTAATACCATTAACGATCCACTACCAAAGTTTCACTTTGTGGATTATCGTTCGGGCTGACGAATATCATGCCAGAAATAATTAAACCCATCAAGGCCATCTAAATTTAACTGTTTCTCATCTAAGCAAACTACTACTTCCCAATTTTCCGCCCAGCACATGTGCTGTTTTGCCAAATCTAGCCGAGCCACTTGTTGGCCGTTAGATAGAGCCGGCTAAGGTTTAATTTGATTCCATTTTAGCCGGCAATTAGTTGGAAAAATTAGTTGAACACGTCGTTCTGCTATCGGATGGTCTGATTTAGTAGTCCTGCGCTTATAATAGCGGCTTTTCTCGTGGTGATATCTAGGGATTATTCGAATATTTTCTGTTTTTTTTTTTTTTTTTTTTTTTTTTTTTTTTTTTTTTTTGCAATTTTCATTCAGAGTTAAAATATTATTTACAGCAGTAGGCGAGAGCTTCAATTTGAGTGCAACTTTTCGGTTAGATCACCCAACATCCTTGTATACAAGAACTTTAGCCGGCTAAAATGGAATAAAAATAAGCCTTAGCCGGCTCTATCTAACGACCAAATAGTGGCTCGCCTTTAGCTACCGTTATCGAGTTCCAGGATGCAAAGTTTTCGACCGTTTAAGTTCTCAAGGCTACATAAACTTATTGGAGAATGTTTTTGTGCACTTTTTCGATGAAGAACCTTCGAGTGACTCCAACAGGATAATGCGAATATACACATTTCTCCTGAAACCAGGTTCGAAGGAGAAGCAAATCACCACCATGTCATGGCGTGGTCGACCTTCGTACTTAAGAAGAAGAATTTAAAAGAACGGTTTCTCAGATATGGGATCAAATAGCACAAGACTAGTATACAAAATGGATGATTCAATGTTAAATTGGATTTTTTAAGTAATCAGTAATGTGTGCATCATTAATAACCAACTATGAACTTTTATATTTTAAAACAGTGCCTTTAATCAAATTTCGCAATTTTTTTTTTGTATTTTTTTGTTTTTCTTACATAAAAAGTTTAATATTTTACAAAAAGAAAAAAAGTGTTTGTTTTTAACATAAAACGACTAAAAATATGTTATTTAATAAAACTATACCAACATGTATAAGATTAAAAATAAGCTAAATAAAAAGTGAGTGCCTTTAATCTAATTTCGAAGAGTGTATACATGTATTGAAAAGAATATTTTATTAACACAAAATACATAAATAAAAGAACAAAATAGGTCTAGTCGAGACCGGTCGTCTAGGGGATGAATCCTGCGAAGAACCGCTATTCCTAAAATTCTCGGTTTCTTTAATCTTTGTGTGTACATTACAAGCAACACATAGACACACACAAGCGCAAGTCGCTGCGTCAACTACGCTTGGGCTGCTATATTTATGCAATAATTATGGGATGTCTGTAGTATTTGAAATATGTGTTTTGCAAATTTAAAACGAAGGAGACGTGGCATCCAAAATTTAACAAAAATCTAAATTGTATTAGGCTCATTTGGCTACTAAAACTTAAAGCAAAAAAAAATGATTTAGATAGAGTTTTATAACTGAATTTCAGTTTTCGTTTTTAATCAATAACATTAACATGAAAACGGTTATCAATTTTTTAAAACAATCTCGATATGCGTGGCTTATACAGAGACCTACATATAAAATTTCAAGTCTCTAGCTCTTATAAGTCTGAGTTCGACGTGGCATCGACTAGAGTTTTCTTACTTGTTTTCTACTTATTTTGACTATGCTATTTTTTGTTTCAGGATTTGACCCGTTTATTGAAACACAGAAGGGACTTGCTGAACTTATGGAAAATGAGGTAGTTCAACAGAATATTAACGGAAGTGTCGGACAAAAGTTACAGAAAACACAACCTCCTCATCATCAAATTCTTGATAACATGCAACGCGCCAGAATGCCTCCACCTGGCTTTAATCATATGAATATCTTAGGATTTGACGGTTCAAACAGAGTGCACTCGAGTAAAATTATTCCCTTTATTAATATGCCAAGTAGCTCGATTGGAAACAACGCAGCGCAAGTCGAACAACACCAAGTCCATTTGGCTACTAACTGGAACTCCCATTTGGCAACTTTACACCAACAACAAGGACCCCCAATAAATGACTCCCATTTGCAGCATCAAATTGCCCAAGCTAGAATCCAAAATAAAGGTAAATGATTACACATACAAAGGTGGTCAAAAGTATTTACACATTGAACTTTTTTTGCACATTCAACTGAGGTTACTTGTTATTTATTTTGGTTTAACGCTTGATCTATCCTAAAGCGAATGAAGTCAACTTCATAAAGATAACGGCACATTTGACTGAGATATAAGCAATTGAGCTGATGGGTAGCAGTTGTCAAAAGTATTTAAGTACATTTTTAGTGTGACAAAAGTATTTACAAAAGAATTGAACTCGATTTTCTTGTTATTAAACTATGCATGATAGTTATTAAATCATAGTGCTTTGACTCACTTATTATTTTAAGATTGTATATAATTAATAATTCATTATTGAATACTAGATTACATGGCCTTTAGCATGAATGATTGCCTGCACTCTGCACTGCACTGATGACACTAAATTCCGCATAATGTCAACTGTCAATCTGGTACATTCTTGTAACCTTAGCAGTTTATTTGTTGTGTTTCGCTTCTTATTCAGTGTCCTCTGATGTTTGACTATTTCCCAAACATTTTTAATAATATGGTCGGGTTTCTACGGAGGCTAGGGAAGAATAATTTATATTACTTCAGTCAAAAGCTCGCTGGTGGCCATTCTTTGGGCCATGGAGTATTGCAAAATCGACTCGTCGGTTGTAAACAGCCTATTACGCGATGCGAAATCATGTTCATTTACGATTTGAGTATATCTGGACTGTTTTAGACTGCCGGTACCAGCTGGTACCACATCTCCAAACCCGTAGTAAGACAACCATCTTCAAAATATCACCGTGTCAGCATGTGTGCATGCAGCACAGATGCAGTTTCCATTTTTCTCACTTGGTAAATGCATAAGGTGTTCTTTAAAGGAGACCTGGAATTTAAATACGGCCTCATCCGTCCACATAACATGATACGAAAACTGTAGGGGTACTCCAAGACAACTGAGAGACGTCTAGCTTTGTTGGTTATGTTACTTTTTTTTGTTCGAGTGTCAATTGATAATTTTCCTGATTTTGATATTTTACTCTAGATTTTATAATTTAAATCATCGTTAGCTTGTTTTAAATGTAATAGAAGTCGAAGAACTGCTCTGACTTAAAACAAATCAAAGAATTAATGCAAATTCGCATTGGGTAAATATCTTTGACGCACTAAAAATGTGTGTAAATACTTTTTACAACTGTTAGCCATCAGCTCAATTACATATTGCGCGTTCGTGATTTTCATTGCTCGACATGGAGTATCTATGTGTTATTTGGTTAGTGCTATAGCTCTTATAGGTTCTGAGATCGACGCGTTCGAACATACGTACAGAGGGCTCAGCTCATCTCCCTGGTCAAGAATATATATACTTTATGGAGTCTGCCACGGCTCCTTCTGCCTGTTACATATATTTAAACAAAAAAACTATACTCAGATATCGCATTCAATGGGGATAAAAATAAATAAATACGAATACCGACACTACCGCACTTCGATTCGAGTCCATACCTATATACTCGTAATACATAATATTTGCACTACACTTTTTATGCCCTGAGCCCATTGAGTCGATTTAGCTCTGTCCGGCTGTCCGTATATTTGAACGCGTCGATCTCAGAAAATATATTTAAAATGTAAGATTTTGGAAACTCTGGAACCTATATTCGATCTTTTTATTGTTTGCTATAGAATTTCTTAATTCAATTTGCGTCGGTTCGATTGGCCTTTTTTTTTTTGGAACGTATCACCGGCGCAAAGCGAGTTCTACGTGTATTTAAAGACTTGTGTTTCTGCACATACACACATATGAATGGCATTATTAAGCCCTGCAACTTTAATCAAAAACATTAGTCTACGAAAAAAATTATAAACATATAATTTCTCATATTATAGACGCCTTGCAGTCTGAACGCAGTTGCTGAGTCAAAATGCACAGTTATCAGACTGGGTGCTTGTGCGTGTATGTGTTGCTTGCTACATACATATAAAAGAAACGGATATTGTTAACGATTCTTAATATTCTTAATATTAATACTCTAGTTCTTCGTAGGGTTCAGGCTAGAGCACTCTTACTTGTTTTTATATTTACTCCCATTTGATATAAAAGAGAACAAATTCAATACTGTTACGCTCGACCATAATCATTAACAAAAATATAAGCAATCTAAACATATTTTAATTATAGGATATAGTAGTAATGACTGGACAGCAATGGACCCTGCTATTTTGTCTTTTAGGCAATATTCATCTTTTCCACATCAAGCTCAAATGCCTCACCATCCACAGCAAGATCTATTTCTGCAACATTTGGCACAAAATCAACAGCAAAATGGACAAGGTAAAATTTGTTAATTATTTTTTAGTTTTGATAATAATAATAATATTTCTTGTATAGGAGGGTTCAATAATCAATCCCAACAAGTGCTTCCTGGTATGAACATGCCTAATAATATGATCAATGGACAGTCTACATCTCAAACACAGGTGAACGCAAATGTTCAGGGTATGCTGGAGTTCTTAAAAAACCGTCAATTTGTTTAAAATGTTCGTCTGTATGTTATAGATTTGTTTGCCTGAACTTATAATAAACTTATTGTAATACATACATTTTGAAAAATCGAATATAAAAATCGAAGAGCATTGGCGTTTTTATTTGACTTTATATCCTAAGCCCATTGAAAATGGGAAATCAGGGTATAATGGTTTTGGTAAAATGTATGTAACAGGAAGACGGAGGCGTGGCAGTCCCCATAAAGTATATATATTCTTGATCAAGGAGACAAGCCGAGTCGATTTGGCCCTGACCGTTGTAAAGTAGGGTTTCTCAGATGGGGCAGACTCTGGGCCAGGGTCACCTACAAGAAATTGATAAAGTGCTGGGACGCACTGGGATGGGGAGAGGGAAAAATACAACTCGTCCGCGTGTCGCGCACGGGAACCCGCAGGCAGAGCTACTCTTGCCTTGGAGCGTCGATCCGGCGGTCGCTGCACCGCGCCGGTCGACTCTAGCCGCGGCGGCGGGTTCGCGCTCGCCCGCTTTTCTTTAACAATCACAATTCAAATATCGAAACGCAGTTTTACTTAGTTTTCCTCATTTATTTTTCTCGTCTCTTTATTTCTTTCATTCCTCCCTTTGTATATCGTCGCGTGGCCTCGTTCCTCGGCGCTCCGCCTTTTTGACTAGCACTTATCACTTTTTCGTCTGAATCGCTTAGACAGACGTCTGATCACGACTCCTTCCCTTCCGGTCAATCACGCGCCGACCTCGGCAGCCTAATGTCGTTTCGTGCCACGTAACGCGGAACTCGCCGCGTCGTGCACAGCTATGTTGCCGATTATAAGCGTGCGCCTCAGCCGTTGCTAATCAAAATTAAAAATAAAGCCATTCAGGGCGGGCCCTTCATGGGTCGCCAATGCGCTCCATTGCGCCTATACTTAAAACCACTTACAAACTATACAAAAATGAACTTAAAACCTAAGGTCCTTCAATGGGCCTTTCTATTGCTAACCTTAAATACTACCTTAACTTACTACTCTCTATACTTAAGACTACTTAGAACTAGAACAAATAGTGCTTATAATTAACTTATTACTAAATATGAGGCGGCAGATTTATCACCCTCCCCCCTTCTTCGAGCAGCATACTTTCACGTCCGCGCTCTTACACCGGGCCGCGCCCTCCGTATCTTCGGCGTGGGGAGCCCTGGGGGCACGCTACCGGCTGCGCATTCTCGGCGCTTCGCCGCGCTGGTCCCTGCATCGTGCGGGCGTGAAAGCCTCCGGGCATTTTCCACGACGCCGGGGCGGGAGCCCCTGATACAGCCCTGCCTCGAGGCTCATCCCGGCCAGTCCTCGATGGAATGCGAGGTCCTCATCATCCTGGTCCTTCGTTTGCCTTTGGGACAATGCTGCCAGGGGGCTCCACGGGGTTTGACATGCCACATCTGTCTCTCGGCCGCGCACGTCGCCACCCTCCTCGTCGAGGACCGCGCTGATCGGGACAGCTCTAGGGGACGCTGGCTGATCCTCCTCCTCCGGCGCGATCCCCTCCCATAGAACGGCGGATGCGCGCCTCTGTGGGCGCTCGTCGCCCGACTCCTCCCACTCCCCTTCCGTCACGTATAGCATCTTCGGCAGGGACGGGGGTTCCTCGACGTAGGTCGGCGACGGTCGGCAGCTGTCCACCTGTACGATCACCGTTGTCCACTCATGCTGGGTGAACATCAGCAACCCCGGCAGCCTCTCCGCGATGTCCTTCCTCCCCGATAATACGCCCGGTCTTACCGGAGGTCGCCCCTCCGCATATTATCGGAGCGGGGATTCGGCTCCGTCGCATCGCTGTCGCCGGTCTCCACATAGACCTCCTCCCTCCTCTTATCCTCGAAGCTCAATTCTTACTCGCTACTGATTATCAAGACGTCGTCCACCTGCGAATAAACTCTGTATTAATACATTTTCTCAACTCCCTTGCACAATGAACGGTTGGTTCGTTATTCTGTTCATCAGGGTTATTCAGTTTAGGGATGTCTGTTAAGACTTGGGGTTTCACGTAAGCCTTCGGCCGGCTTGTCTCCCTTCAATCCGGGTCCACCACGTCTGTCTGTCCTTCATTTACTGTTATTCCTCTGTCATCATCTCTTCTGGCTCGGAAGAACGGTTTCAACTGTGCTACACTGGCCACCCTTCTCTTGTGCTCGACCTCCCTTGTGAGCCGCACGATATTAGGGTAAATAAATGTAACGACCCGGTAGGGGCCGCCAAACTTCGGTGCCAGTTTCGCTGCAAAACATGCAAAGCCGCGTTGGACAGCTGGTGCTGACGCAAAAGGACTAGGGACCCTATCGTGGATCTCCATTCGCGCCTGCGGAGGTTATAATACCGCCCTTGATCCCTCGATGCCTTGTGTAGATTGATACGCGTGAGAGAAGATCTTTCGTCGTCAATCCTGTCTCTCCCTGGCGCTGAGCTCCTCAGTCGCCGATCCCGGAGTCACCTCGTCGCACAGTGCGTCCGGCAAGCGCCGTTCCCGCCCCAACATCAGGAAGGACGGGCTGAAGCCAATCGAGTCAGCCACACTGGAGTTGTTAACATTTGGCCCGCCGGCTGTCGCTGTTCACTCTTGCGCAGTCTTCCGCACGCCCTTATGGCCGGCCGTGGTAGCGTCGTGACACTCTCGCATCATTCGATCTCGTTTGCTCCGCGGGGACGCAAATCTTCCACGGGATAAATCCTCCTCGTCCGTCTGATGTCCCAGGTTTCTGTATAGTTGTCCATTCTCTTTGACATTGTCGGCAAACTTCTCCGGCGTTTGAGCGATATTCTCCTGCATCCTCTCGATCCACCTGCATGTGGTTTCGCCCGCCACTGCCTGTTGGCGGACCTCAGAGGCTGCCTCGTGAGGCGTCGGCCACCACGTTCAACTTCCTGCGTCGATACTGGACATCGAACTGGAATTGCTGCTATTCCAGTGCCCACCGAGCAATCCTTCCAGTGGGGCTTTCGTCAGAGTTCAGCAACTTAGTGCCAGGCGATCTGTACTACCTCGAACCTGTACCCCTCCAGGTAGCAACGCATCATCCTGATTGCCCACACGATGGCCAGGCGCTCCTTCTCGGTTGCCGAATAGTTTACCTCTGCCCGTAACAACTTTCGACTCGCTTACGCTATCACCCGCTCTTCTCCCTCTACCGTTTGTGTTAGCACGGCCCCCAGCCCATAATCGCTGGCGTCGGTCTGTAACACAATCTTAGAGAAGAGGTCAAGGCACGCCAAGACGGGCGCGGTCATCAATTTGTCCTTGAGCCTTTGCATCGCCTCTTTCTCTTACCTGTCCCACTTCCACTTGACGCCGGAGTGACGTCATCGGTTGCGCAAAGGATGCGAAGTCAGGTACACCTGTACCACGACACCATCCCCAAACATTGCCGCAGCTCTTTGAGGTTGGTGGGAGCCGAGAGTTTTTGAATCGCCTCAACCTTGGCTGGATCCGTACTGATTCCTTCTCCAGTCGCCCCGTGCCCCAGATAGACTAACCTTTCCCTGTAGAAACTGCATTTCTTCCGATTAACTTTGAAGTTGGCTGCTCTCAGCCTCCGAAACACCTCCTTCAAGTTAGCCATATGTTGCTCCTTGTCGGCGCCTGTCATCACGATATCATCCAGATACGCAAACGCGTAAGGCTCCATCTCTGGCCCTATAACCCTGTCGAGCGCCCTTTGAAATGTTACCCCAGCCGAATGCATTGGAATAAACCCCGCTCTGGCACAGTGAACGCCGTGCACTCTCTACTGTCCTCTCCCATCGGGATCTGCCAGTAACCACTCTTCAGATCTAGAGTAGAGATGAGACGTGCATGACGCAACCTCTCGAGGATGTAATTGATCTGAGTGACTGGATAAGCGTCTGGTATCGAATGAGCGTTCAACTGCCGATAGTCAATGCACATGCGCTATTCCCCTTTCTTTTTATTTACCAAGACTATTGGCGCACTGTGCGGACTCCTTGACGGCTCAATTGCTCTAATTCAAAGGAGCTCCTGACCTGCTCGTCAATCACTTTCTGCATATCAGGATTCTTGGGATTCTTGCTCCAGAGGTCTGTCATCTTTCATCCGTATGCTATGCTCGGCGACGTAAGACACCCCTTCGATATTTTCGAAAAGCGTCAGCTCGTCCTCAAGGAATCGCTTTATCCCATTCTTCAGATCCTCTGGCCATTCCTCATCTCCTACATTCGTCTCCACCTCACCCTCGGCCTCGCATCCGATCCTTCTTGCCTCTGGCAAGCGCTTTCCCATCGCCTGACCTATTACGTTCTCCTCTCCGTTAGTCGTTTCCATTCTCCTGCCTTTGTTCTCCGGCGGCAACACCCTAGGGCTTGGCTTCCTCCTCTTCGGTCGTCGTGCAGGCATCTCTCTCTAACAACGTTTCCTTAGAGACGGATGGCAACTCCTTCCTTGGCGGCGCGGCCTCAGTCGTCATGTGCAGCTCAGCGCAATCACAGCGCACCGTCGTCCTTATGCCACACAGAAAATCCATCCCTAGGCATGACGAGAAGTGCTATCTGCACGGCCCTGACGGCAAGATCCACCTGCACCCTCATCAGCTTCCTCACCTCCAATGACGACCCGCCATCCTCATCCGCGACTGCACATCCTCGGCAGAAAACCACACGCTCATTGGGGCATTCTCGGGCGAAGTGACCTGGCTGCGCGCACCGGCGCGAATCGGAATCAGACCGATTCACTGGGGCCATCATGTTGTGGGTAATCTCGGCCGGGCTCACACCAAACGACATCGGATTGCCAACCTTTGGCTCATCTGCTGAGACCGGAACGGGTTGTTCGGTCGCGCCTCTATTGGATTGGCTTCCCTCTGCCCCACGGCCCTTCTCCGAATTCCCTCCTCTGATATCTCACGGTCTCATACTCTGCAGTCAACTGTGTCAGCTGAGAGAGAGATGTGAAATCATGGCGCCGCCCGTGTATCCGGTACTCAGGGGCTGTGTTCTCGTACACCCTGTATAACTCCTGAGCCGCGCTGTAGTTGGAGTGACGCATCAGCATACTTATCTCCACGAGATAGTCCTTAAAGGCTTCGCTTTAGCGCTGCGTATGCCATCTGATTTGATCCTCGAGGCGCTCGAATTACTGCAGACGCATGGATGATGCCCAAGGCTCGATGCAGCACTTCCAAGA
The DNA here is from genome assembly GCA_018903745.1 of Drosophila repleta. Classification (NCBI taxonomy): domain Eukaryota; kingdom Metazoa; phylum Arthropoda; class Insecta; order Diptera; family Drosophilidae; genus Drosophila; species Drosophila repleta. The sequence continues at coordinate 33,835 of JAEIGN010000145.1, read as the reverse complement.
CTGGGCTCTAGCGTTCTGGCATCTTGAGCCTCCAGCTCCGCCCGCCGGGCTCACACCTCTGCGGAATGTCCACCGCCCAGCCAAACGTCTGCGTAACTCTTCCACGCGGCCGTCCCTCTCCAACCTGAACTGTTGGGCCACGGACACCAGCTCTTCTTTCCGACGCAGGTACACCAAACGGACGCCCACCCCGGACAATGAGATTAAGTTCGATTGTCACTCGACTAAATTTAATTTAATTCAAAAAAATTCTTTCCTTTTATTATTTACTTTAAATTAATTTAAAAAAAAAAATTAAATTTATTAAATTTATTTTATTTAATTAAATTTTCTTTTATTTAATTTTTTTTTATTTATTTAATTTATTAAATTAAATTTAATTTTATTTCATTAAATTTTCTTTTATTTTATTTCAATTTAAATAAATTTGATTTAATTATACCCTGAACCCATTAAAAATGGGAAATCAGGGTATAATGTTTTTGTTGAAATGTATGTAACAGGCAGAAGGAGGCGTGGCAGACCCCATAAAGTATATATATTCTTGATCAGGATGACAAGCCGAGTTGATATAGCCATGTCCGTCTGTCCGTCCGTCCGTCTGTCCGTCTGTCCGTCTGTCTGTCCGTATGTATGAACGCGTCGTTCTCAGAACCTATAAGAGCTAGAGACTTGAAATTTTTTATGTAGGTTCCTGTATAGCACGAAAAGATCGAGTTTGTTAAAAAAAATCGATAACTGTCTTAATTTTAATGTTATCGATTAAAAACGAAATCGATGCTCAGTTATATAAATCTATATAATTCATCTTTATAGCTAGAGTCTTCAAATTATGCACTTAGTGTTATGTGAGCCTTATACAATTTCGGTTTTTGTTAAATTTTGGATGCCACGCCCCCTTCGCCTCAAATTTGTAAGTCCCGTATTTCAAATACTAGAGACTTGTGCTTTGGCACACACATACATATGGATGACATGATGACGCCCAACAAGTTTGATCAAAATCGTTCGTCTAGAAAAAAAGTTATTAAACATTTAATTTCCCATAGCATTGCCATGCAAACAGCAGCCAAAGAACAGCTGACGCTCCGACTTGCGCTGGTGTGTGCTTGCGCCTGTGTATGTGTGTGTATGTTTTGCTTGTAATGAACGTACAAGTGCATGTGTATATAAAAGAAACGAAGAATGCAGGGTTCAGGGTATACCCTAGTCGAGCGGCCTCGACTAGAGTTTTCTTACTTGTTTTTATTTTATTTCTTTTAAACTAAATATTATTTAATTTTTTATTCAGAAATTTTAGTTTATTTAGTTAGTTTTTATTTTGATTTATTTCATTTAATTTGGATTAAATTTTATTTTCACTCAATTGGTCATGGCCCTTGGGCCACTGTTCCTCACGTTCGCTGCGAAAATTCCATCACTTATTATTCGGCCCTCGGCCCACGGTCAGCATTTCACTTTTCGCAGCCGTCGTTATGCTCGAAAACGCGCCTTCGTTTTCTTACCTCGCTCATCCACGCTCGTCCGACGTTGCTACGCTCGAGCTCGTTCACTTGCATTCACCGCTTATTTTTTCTCCTCCTCTTTGCCCGCTCGTGCCGTGTTTTTCTATGTCTTGCCTATTCACGTGATTTTTTCATTCTGTTATGCATTGGATTCGCCAACGAGCGCTTCTTTTGCTTTTTCTATGTCTCACTTATGCCCACTAACTCGAAAATGCGATGCTGTACCGAAAATTGTGGCACTTCTCCCCCATTCGTTTTGGTTGCGTCTGTGACGCCTACGATCGTAATTGGGCGCACCAATTAGGTTAGGGTGTATGAAAAAATATTAGTTTTGGGTTGCTATATTTATTTGGGAACATGTGCGGGCCTTTATGCCGCCCATGTACCACACTCTCTTACGTCCCAGTGTCCCTGTTCGGGCGCCACTTGTAAAGTAGCGTTTCTCAGATGGGGCACACCCAGCCTGGCCCAGGGCCACCTACAAGAAATTGATAGAGTGCTGGGACGCACTGGGGTGGGGAGAGGGAAAAATACAACTCGTCCGCGTGTCGAGCACGGAAACCCGCAGGCGGAGCTACTCTTGCCGCTACACCGCGCCGGTCGACTCTAGCCGCGGCGGCGGGTTCGATCTCGCCCGCTTTTCGTTAACAATCACAATTCAAATATCGAAACGCAGTGTTACTTAGTTTTCCTCATTTATTTTTCTAGTCTCTTTTTTTCTTTCATTCACTTTTAACTCGCTGAGGGACTACTTCCCGGTTTTGCTTATTCGCCTCCTATTCCTCCCTTTGTCTACCGTCGCCTGGCCTCGTTTCTCGGCGCTCCGCCTTTTGACTAGCACTTATCACTTTTTCGTCTGAATCGCTTAGACAGACGTCTGATCACGACTCCTTCCCTTCCGGTCAATCACGCGCCGACCTCGGCAGCCTAATGTCGTTTCGTGCCACGTAACGCGGAACTCGCCGCGTCGTGCACAGCTATGTTGCCGATTATAAGCGTGCGCCTCAGCCGTTGCTAATCAAAATTTGAAATAAAGCCATTCAGGGCGGGCCCTTCATGGGCCGCCTATGCGCTCCATTGCGCCTATACTTAAAACTACTTACAAACTATACAAAAATGAACTTAAAACCTAAGGTCCATCAATGGGACTTTCTATTGCTAACCTTAAATAATTCCTATTATTCCTAACTTATAAACTACCTGCCTCCTTTCTATACTTAAGACTGCTTATTATTAAATGTGAGGCGACAGATTTGTCGCCGCCTTACACCCTCTGTCTGTCTGTCCGTATGTTTGATCTGGTCGATCTCAGAACATATATGAGCGAGAGACTTAAAATTTTTAGGAGGTTCATGTATAGCACGAAAAGACCGAGTTTGTTTAAGATAATCGATACCTGTCATCGCACTTGTCAATGTTGATCCTCAAACTGGCAGCACTTAACCACCGGAACACCTCTTGATGGTTGTCTATATGTTCCTGGTATGTTCTTCCGATGACGATGATGTCATCCATATTGGTGAAAGCATGCGGCATCATCTCTGGGCCAATAGCTTGGTAAAGCGCTCGCTGGAGCTTTTGCGGGAGCCGAATGGAGACCGAACGGCATCACCTTCCACTGGAACAGACCCTTTCCCAGGACTGTAAATGCCGTTAATAGTCGGATGGCCTTCTCCATGGGCATCTGCCAATACCCATCCTTCAAATCCAGACTCGAGATGTAACGTGCCTCTCGAAGCTGATCCAGAATATGATGCACCCGAGGCAGTGGATATGTATCTTTAATGGATCGGCTGTTCAACTGCCGAAAGTCCACATACAACCGCCATTTTCTTCCGCACCTTTACTATTGGTGAGCTGTGTGGGCTTTTCGAGGGCTCTATACATCATTTGGTCAGGAGCTCATCCACCTGATTGTTAATCTCCGCCTGCATTTTCGGGCTCTTCATAAAATACCGCTACTTTATAGGCCGCTTATCGTGCATCGTGATCAGGTACTCTGTGATGCAAGTGGTGCTTTTGATTTGCTGAAATTCGGCCAATTCCTGTCTCAGGATCGCATCCACTTCAACATCCTCGTGAAGTGACTGTGGCCGCTCTGGACTCGCCTTGATATGGGCCTGGGGGTTCACCTCCATGCTGGTGACTGATACTGAGAATCTTTCCTCCGTTGATCACTCCTGTCAAAATAAGCAACGGAATGAAGGGTGCCTGACTCCGTTTCCCATCTGGCAACAAGAGGTCTGCAACTCCACCATGTAGACCTTGAATGCTTCGTCTCGAGACTTCCTCTTTAATATTTTCCAGATAGTCTCCCTGCCTCGGCTCTGGAGCTGAGCCTGTATCGTCTCTGAAGCGGGGCCTGCCTCCTGGTGCCATAATAATAATCATGACTGGCAAGCGAGGAAAGAATCGGTCTATGGACGAATCATCATCAGCGCGGATTGAAATCCTGTTGAATGCTTACAAAAACGTTACAAACGATATAACGCGTATTAAAAAATCGTTAAAAGACTACACAACATCGGTAGAGCCCTTTGAAATCGAAAGCCGGTTAGAAATATTAAACCGATATATAGAAAACGCGTTTAAAATACAGCAAGAACTGGACGGCATTACTTCAGATTTAGTGCCTCGATCATGATTAGAGGAGTTGTGTGTGACAACCAAGGCCCTACTAATGAAGCGAGGCAGTGTCAGCTCCGTGTCACATACTAGAAATCTACCACACATTAAATTACCAAAATTTAGTGGAAAGTATTCCGAATAAAAGAACTTTATAGGTCTGTTCGAGAATTTAGTTGACAATGATCCCTTTGAAATCGAAAGCCGATTAGAAATATTAAACCGATATATAGAAAACGCGTTTAAAATACAGCAAGAACTGGACGGCATCAATTCAGATTTAGTGTCTCGATCATCATTAGAGGAGTTGTGTGTGACAAACAAGGCCCTACTAATGAAGCGAGGCAGTGTCAGCTCTACCTCACATTAAATTACCAAAATTTAGTGGTCTGTTCGAGAATTTAGTTGACAATGATCCAGCTCTGTCAAACATAGAAAAGTTCAATCATTTGTTGTCGTGCCTAGATCGAGAGGCACTGGGTACTGTTAAGGCTTATCATGTAACAGACGATAATTACCCGAAAGCTTTAAAGGCTTTAAAAACTGTATATGAAAACCAATGTCTTATATTTTTTAATAGCATCTCCAAGGTGGTTGAACCAGCTAGGTGGAAAAACGTCATTAGCCGTAGCTTTTCCAAGTCAGCTTCAGGTTAATAAGTGTTTTTTTTTTTGCAAATCTAATGATCATTATATTCAGTCTTGTTCGTCACTCGCAGCAATACCTTTGCCAGAATCGATTCAAATTCACGAAGGGTTATCCGGTTTGCATAAACTGCTTGCGAACAGGACATTCGGTAGCCGCTTGTAAATCAGCTCACTGTCGTGTTTGCTCGAAGCTACATAAGTTCCATGCTATATAGGTATACTTCGGAGGCTCCTCAGGCTGCCTCAACGGCTATCCCAGTAGTTCCAAGGCCCATTGCCTCACAGTTTTCGGATGTAAACCACTCGAGTAGCGCCTATGACCAATTTATCTTGGCAACGGCTGTCAGAATAAAATATCAATCAGGATCGTATCAGTTAGCTAGAGCCCTCTTAGACTCCGGCTATCAGGTAAACTTTATCACTGAGGAGTTAGCTAAGCAATTAAAATTAAAGAAACAGAAAAATATTGTGTATTGCTAACTGTCAGTCATTTGTTAGTCACAGCCATATGAACGGATGACACACAAATCATGTTTTGGTTTGGTTGCGTCTGTGACGCCTACGATCGTAATTGGGCGCACCAATTAGGTTAGGGTGTATGAAAAAATATTAGTTTTGGGTTGCTATATTTATTTGGGAACATGTGCGGGCCTTTATGCCGCCCATGTACCACACTCTCTTACGTCCCAGTGTCCCTGTTCGGGCGCCACTTGTAAAGTAGCGTTTCTCAGATGGGGCACACCCAGCCTGGCCCAGGGCCACCTACAAGAAATTGATAGAGTGCTGGGACGCACTGGGGTGGGGAGAGGGAAAAATACAACTCGTCCGCGTGTCGAGCACGGAAACCCGCAGGCGGAGCTACTCTTGCCGCTACACCGCGCCGGTCGACTCTAGCCGCGGCGGCGGGTTCGATCTCGCCCGCTTTTCGTTAACAATCACAATTCAAATATCGAAACGCAGTGTTACTTAGTTTTCCTCATTTATTTTTCTAGTCTCTTTTTTTCTTTCATTCACTTTTAACTCGCTGAGGGACTACTTCCCCGGTTTTGCTTATTCGCCTCCTATTCCTCCCTTTGTCTACCGTCGCCTGGCCTCGTTTCTCGGCGCTCCGCCTTTTGACTAGCACTTATCACTTTTTCGTCTGAATCGCTTAGACAGACGTCTGATCACGACTCCTTCCCTTCCGGTCAATCACGCGCCGACCTCGGCAGCCTAATGTCGTTTCGTGCCACGTAACGCGGAACTCGCCGCGTCGTGCACAGCTATGTTGCCGATTATAAGCGTGCGCCTCAGCCGTTGCTAATCAAAATTTGAAATAAAGCCATTCAGGGCGGGCCCTTCATGGGCCGCCTATGCGCTCCATTGCGCCTATACTTAAAACTACTTACAAACTATACAAAAATGAACTTAAAACCTAAGGTCCATCAATGGGACTTTCTATTGCTAACCTTAAATAATTCCTATTATTCCTAACTTATAAACTACCTGCCTCCTTTCTATACTTAAGACTGCTTATTATTAAATGTGAGGCGACAGATTTGTCGCCGCCTTACACCCTCTGTCTGTCTGTCCGTATGTTTGATCTGGTCGATCTCAGAACATATATGAGCGAGAGACTTAAAATTTTTAGGAGGTTCATGTATAGCACGAAAAGACCGAGTTTGTTTAAGATAATCGATACCTGTCATCGCACTTGTCAATGTTGATCCTCAAACTGGCAGCACTTAACCATACAGCCGGCATCATCTCTGGGCCAATAGCTTGGTAAAGCGCTCGCTGGAGCTTTGCGGGAGCCGAATGGAGACCGAACGGCATCACCTTCCACTGGAACAGACCCTTTCCCAGGACTGTAAATGCCGTTAATAGTCGGATGGCCTTCTCCATGGGCATCTGCCAATACCCATCCTTCAAATCCAGACTCGAGATGTAACGTGCCTCTCGAAGCTGATCCAGAATATGATGCACCCGAGGCAGTGGATATGTATCTTTAATGGATCGGCTGTTCAACTGCCGAAAGTCCACATACAACCGCCATTTTCTTCCGCACCTTTACTATTGGTGAGCTGTGTGGGCTTTTCGAGGGCTCTATACATCATTTGGTCAGGGAGCTCATCCACCTGGTTGTTAATCTCCGCCTGCATTTTCGGGCTCTTCATAAAATACCGCTACTTTATAGGCCGCTTATCGTGCATCGTGATCAGGTACTCTGTGATGCAAGTGGTGCTTTTGATTTGCTGAAATTCGGCCAATTCCTGTCTCAGGATCGCATCCACTTCAACATCCTCGTGAAGTGACTGTGGCCGCTCTGGACTCGCCTTGATATGGGCCTGGGGGTTCACCTCCATGCTGGTGACTGATACTGAGAATCTTTCCTCCGTTGATCACTCCTGTCAAAATAAGCAACGGAATGAAGGGTGCCTGACTCCGTTTCCCATCTGGCAACAAGAGGTCTGCAACTCCACCATGTAGACCTTGAATGCTTCGTCTCGAGACTTCCTCTTTAATATTTTCCAGATAGTCTCCCTGCCTCGGCTCTGGAGCTGAGCCTGTATCGTCTCTGAAGCGGGGCCTCGCCTCCTGGTGCCATAATAATAATCATGACTGGCAAGCGAGGAAAGAATCGGTCTATGGACGAATCATCATCAGCGCGGATTGAAATCCTGTTGAATGCTTACAAAAACGTTACAAACGATATAACGCGTATTAAAAAATCGTTAAAAGACTACACAACATCGGTAGAGCCCTTTGAAATCGAAAGCCGGTTAGAAATATTAAACCGATATATAGAAAACGCGTTTAAAATACAGCAAGAACTGGACGGCATTACTTCAGATTTAGTGCCTCGATCATGATTAGAGGAGTTGTGTGTGACAACCAAGGCCCTACTAATGAAGCGAGGCAGTGTCAGCTCCGTGTCACATACTAGAAATCTACCACACATTAAATTACCAAAATTTAGTGGAAAGTATTCCGAATAAAAGAACTTTATAGGTCTGTTCGAGAATTTAGTTGACAATGATCCCTTTGAAATCGAAAGCCGATTAGAAATATTAAACCGATATATAGAAAACGCGTTTAAAATACAGCAAGAACTGGACGGCATCAATTCAGATTTAGTGTCTCGATCATCATTAGAGGAGTTGTGTGTGACAAACAAGGCCCTACTAATGAAGCGAGGCAGTGTCAGCTCTACCTCACATTAAATTACCAAAATTTAGTGGTCTGTTCGAGAATTTAGTTGACAATGATCCAGCTCTGTCAAACATAGAAAAGTTCAATCATTTGTTGTCGTGCCTAGATCGAGAGGCACTGGGTACTGTTAAGGCTTATCATGTAACAGACGATAATTACCCGAAAGCTTTAAAGGCTTTAAAAACTGTATATGAAAACCAATGTCTTATATTTTTTAATAGCATCTCCAAGGTGGTTGAACCAGCTAGGTGGAAAAACGTCATTAGCCGTAGCTTTTCCAAGTCAGCTTCAGGTTAATAAGTGTTTTTTTTTTGCAAATCTAATGATCATTATATTCAGTCTTGTTCGTCACTCGCAGCAATACCTTTGCCAGAATCGATTCAAATTCACGAAGGGTTATCCGGTTTGCATAAACTGCTTGCGAACAGGACATTCGGTAGCCGCTTGTAAATCAGCTCACTGTCGTGTTTGCTCGAAGCTACATAAGTTCCATGCTATATAGGTATACTTCGGAGGCTCCTCAGGCTGCCTCAACGGCTATCCCAGTAGTTCCAAGGCCCATTGCCTCACAGTTTTCGGATGTAAACCACTCGAGTAGCGCCTATGACCAATTTATCTTGGCAACGGCTGTCAGAATAAAATATCAATCAGGGATCGTATCAGTTAGCTAGAGCCCTCTTAGACTCCGGCTATCAGGTAAACTTTATCACTGAGGGAGTTAGCTAAGCAATTAAAATTAAAGAAACAGAAAAATATTGTGTATTGCTAACTGTCAGTCATTTGTTAGTCACAGCCATATGAACGGATGACACACAAATCATGTTTTGGTTTGGTTGCGTCTGTGACGCCTACGATCGTAATTGGGCGCACCAATTAGGTTAGGGTGTATGCAAAAATATTAGTTTTGGGTTGCTATATTTATTTGGGAACATGTGCGGGCCTTTATGCCGCCCATGTACCACACTCTCTTACGTCCCAGTGTCCCTGTTCGGGCGCCACTTGTAAAGTAGCGTTTCTCAGATGGGGCACACCCAGCCTGGCCCAGGGCCACCTACAAGAAATTGATAGAGTGCTGGGACGCACTGGGGTGGGGAGAGGGAAAAATACAACTCGTCCGCGTGTCGAGCACGGAAACCCGCAGGCGGAGCTACTCTTGCCGCTACACCGCGCCGGTCGACTCTAGCCGCGGCGGCGGGTTCGATCTCGCCCGCTTTTCGTTAACAATCACAATTCAAATATCGAAACGCAGTGTTACTTAGTTTTCCTCATTTATTTTTCTAGTCTCTTTTTTTCTTTCATTCACTTTTAACTCGCTGAGGGACTACTTCCCGGTTTTGCTTATTCGCCTCCTATTCCTCCCTTTGTCTACCGTCGCCTGGCCTCGTTTCTCGGCGCTCCGCCTTTTTGACTAGCACTTATCACTTTTTCGTCTGAATCGCTTAGACAGACGTCTGATCACGACTCCTTCCCTTCCGGTCAATCACGCGCCGACCTCGGCAGCCTAATGTCGTTTCGTGCCACGTAACGCGGAACTCGCCGCGTCGTGCACAGCTATGTTGCCGATTATAAGCGTGCGCCTCAGCCGTTGCTAATCAAAATTTGAAATAAAGCCATTCAGGGCGGGCCCTTCATGGGCCGCCTATGCGCTCCATTGCGCCTATACTTAAAACTACTTACAAACTATACAAAAATGAACTTAAAACCTAAGGTCCATCAATGGGACTTTCTATTGCTAACCTTAAATAATTCCTATTATTCCTAACTTATAAACTACCTGCCTCCTTTCTATACTTAAGACTGCTTATTATTAAATGTGAGGCGACAGATTTGTCGCCGCCTTACACCCTCTGTCTGTCTGTCCGTATGTTTGATCTGGTCGATCTCAGAACATATATGAGCGAGAGACTTAAAATTTTTAGGAGGTTCATGTATAGCACGAAAAGACCGAGTTTGTTTAAGATAATCGATACCTGTCATCGCACTTGTCAATGTTGATCCTCAAACTGGCAGCACTTAACCATACAGCCGGCATCATCTCTGGGCCAATAGCTTGGTAAAGCGCTCGCTGGAGCTTTGCGGGAGCCGAATGGAGACCGAACGGCATCACCTTCCACTGGAACAGACCCTTTCCCAGGACTGTAAATGCCGTTAATAGTCGGATGGCCTTCTCCATGGGCATCTGCCAATACCCATCCTTCAAATCCAGACTCGAGATGTAACGTGCCTCTCGAAGCTGATCCAGAATATGATGCACCCGAGGCAGTGGATATGTATCTTTAATGGATCGGCTGTTCAACTGCCGAAAGTCCACATACAACCGCCATTTTCTTCCGCACCTTTACTATTGGTGAGCTGTGTGGGCTTTTCGAGGGCTCTATACATCATTTGGTCAGGAGCTCATCCACCTGGTTGTTAATCTCCGCCTGCATTTTCGGGCTCTTCATAAAATACCGCTACTTTATAGGCCGCTTATCGTGCATCGTGATCAGGTACTCTGTGATGCAAGTGGTGCTTTTGATTTGCTGAAATTCGGCCAATTCCTGTCTCAGGATCGCATCCACTTCAACATCCTCGTGAAGTGACTGTGGCCGCTCTGGACTCGCCTTGATATGGGCCTGGGGGTTCACCTCCATGCTGGTGACTGATACTGAGAATCTTTCCTCCGTTGATCACTCCTGTCAAAATAAGCAACGGAATGAAGGGTGCCTGACTCCGTTTCCCATCTGGCAACAAGAGGTCTGCAACTCCACCATGTAGACCTTGAATGCTTCGTCTCGAGACTTCCTCTTTAATATTTTCCAGATAGTCTCCCTGCCTCGGCTCTGGAGCTGAGCCTGTATCGTCTCTGAAGCGGGGCCTGCCTCCTGGTGCCATAATAATAATCATGACTGGCAAGCGAGGAAAGAATCGGTCTATGGACGAATCATCATCAGCGCGGATTGAAATCCTGTTGAATGCTTACAAAAACGTTACAAACGATATAACGCGTATTAAAAAATCGTTAAAAGACTACACAACATCGGTAGAGCCCTTTGAAATCGAAAGCCGGTTAGAAATATTAAACCGATATATAGAAAACGCGTTTAAAATACAGCAAGAACTGGACGGCATTACTTCAGATTTAGTGCCTCGATCATGATTAGAGGAGTTGTGTGTGACAACCAAGGCCCTACTAATGAAGCGAGGCAGTGTCAGCTCCGTGTCACATACTAGAAATCTACCACACATTAAATTACCAAAATTTAGTGGAAAGTATTCCGAATAAAAGAACTTTATAGGTCTGTTCGAGAATTTAGTTGACAATGATCCCTTTGAAATCGAAAGCCGATTAGAAATATTAAACCGATATATAGAAAACGCGTTTAAAATACAGCAAGAACTGGACGGCATCAATTCAGATTTAGTGTCTCGATCATCATTAGAGGAGTTGTGTGTGACAAACAAGGCCCTACTAATGAAGCGAGGCAGTGTCAGCTCTACCTCACATTAAATTACCAAAATTTAGTGGTCTGTTCGAGAATTTAGTTGACAATGATCCAGCTCTGTCAAACATAGAAAAGTTCAATCATTTGTTGTCGTGCCTAGATCGAGAGGCACTGGGTACTGTTAAGGCTTATCATGTAACAGACGATAATTACCCGAAAGCTTTAAAGGCTTTAAAAACTGTATATGAAAACCAATGTCTTATATTTTTTAATAGCATCTCCAAGGTGGTTGAACCAGCTAGGTGGAAAAACGTCTTTAGCCGTTGCTTTTCCAAGACAACTCCAAGTCAATAAGTATGTTTTTTTGCAAATCTAATGACCATTATATTCAGTCTTGTTCGTCAATCGCAGCAATACCTTGCCAGAATCAATTCAAATTCGCGAAGGGTTATCCAATTTGCATAAACTGCTTGCTAACATGACATTCGGTAGCCGCTTGTAAATCAGCTCTCTGTCGTGTTTGCTCGAAGCTACATAAGTTCCATGCTATATAGGTATACTTCGGAGGCTCCTCAGGCTGCCTCAACGGCTATCCCAGTAGTTCCAAGGCCCATTGCCTCACAGTTTTCGGATGTAAACCACTCGAGTAGCGCCTATGACCAATTTATCTTGGCAACGGCTGTCAGAATAAAATATCAATCAGGATCGTATCAGTTAGCTAGAGCCCTCTTAGACTCCGGCTATCAGGTAAACTTTATCACTGAGGAGTTAGCTAAGCAATTAAAATTAAAGAAACAGAAAAATATTGTGTATTGCTAACTGTCAGTCATTTGTTAGTCACAGCCATATGAACGGATGACACACAAATCATGTTTTTGGTATCCTCCGGTCCATATAGCCATACCAACCTGAAAAACTTACTGAGAAGATAACTGTGCCTGATAGCGTGCAGTTAGCTGATCCTCAGTTCCACAAGCCACAACGCATTGATATGCTTCTCGGTGCCGATATCTTTTTCCCTGTATTAAGTGAAAGCCGAATAAAGGGAGCTAGCAACAGTCCAACACTCCAACTTACAGCCTTTGGTTGGATAGTGTCTGGTCGTTATCGAACGAAGGAAATAGCCGCCCATTCCTCAACTTTAATGAGCGTTATGAAGGACGAGATCTATGTAGACTCGATCGTTCGAAAGTTCTGAGAGTTAGAAGATAAACCTAATACAATTAATTCAAACTTGTACACCCCAGAACAACAGCTGTGCTAGAAGTCCTTTGTAGAGACTACTCGCCAAACCACATCTGGTCGGCTCAGAGTGTTGTTGCCATTCAAGTCTAGTTCGCACAGTCTGGTATGTCATATGACATAGCCAAACGACGGTTTATGGCTCTGGAGAGAAAATATGTACAAAGAAGATGACATTCGGCCCATGTACATTGACTTCATGAAGGAGTACTTGACTTTGGGTCATATGAATCCAACAGATAATCACATTCCGAGAGAGCCGCATTATTTCATTCCGTACCAATGCGTGCTAAGACCGCACAGCTCGTCAACGAAGCTCCGGGTAGTGTTCGATGCCTCTAGCAAATCGTCTTCTCAGTTGTCGCTGAATGATCTACTCATGGTAGGTCCGACCATTCAGTCTCAGTTATGGGAAACGTTGCTACGTTTTCGACTTCGCCCTTGGGCTGCAACCGCAGACATAGCAAAAATGTACCGTCAAACAGAATTAGACGAGTCCCAGAGCAACTTTCAACTTGTTGTGTGGAGAGAAAAGCTCACTGACCCGTTACAAATTTTTCGTTTAAATACAGTAACGTATGGGACAGCTGCTGCGCCATTTTTGGCAGTTCGATGCCTAAAGTATCTGAGCGAATTACACGCTTCCACTCACCCAGCTGCGGCTCGGTCCTTAACTCACGACTTTTATGTCGATGATTTGTTGATAGGATCAGACAGCGCTGAGTAGTTATGCTTGTTGCATCGCGATTTAATCGCAATTCTTCCAGGGTTTGGCTTCCATCTTACAAAATGGTCGTCCAACTGTAAGAAACTTACAGCTCAATCAGCAGAGGAAAACATTGTCATTAGTCATCACGAAGACACAGAGACCTTAGGATTAATTTGGAATCCGAAGGCTGACGTGTTCAGATACACTATGGAATCTACAAGAGATTTGAATCCTACCAAGCGGTCCGTTCTATCGTTTGTGGCACGATTATACGATCCCTTAGGTTTGATAAGTCCTATTGTAACTCGTGCAAAGGTCCTGATACAGGAAATGTGGTTGAATAAGCTTGGATGGGATGACCAATTACCTGCCCAAATGATACAAGAGATACTGTTTTTCAGAATTAAATGCTTTGTGCATACTTCGTTACGTAGGCACGCTTAAAGCAAGAGGCTGTCAAGTCTATGGCTTTGCTGATGCGTCAACAAGAGCCTACGGCTGTTGTCTATATGTACGAGTGCAAACAGTTGAGCGTATCACTATCAGGTTGCTGACCGCCAAGTCCAAAGTAACCCCACTGAAAATGAAGTCAGTGCCGCGGCTTGAGCTGTGTGCTGCGGAGTTATTAGTTACCGTGTGGGACGCGGTAAAGAACTTACTCGACTGTCCATTAGACATAGTTGTTTTTTGGTCAGACTCTGAAGTTGTTCTTCATTGGCTGAAAATGCAAACAAATTTGAACAAATTTGTTGCCAATCGAGTAGCAACCATTCAGGAATTGACAGCCAATGTCTCCTGGCGTCATGTCCCAACAAAAGACAACCCGGCGGACATAGTGTATCGGGGATGTTCAGTTGAAGAACTTCGATCTTCAATCTGATTGAGGAGATCGTGAATTACATCACGGCATTAATAGAAGCTACATCTTCATTTACAAGGCTGATCCGCATAATCGCTCACATGTTCCGCTTCATCAATGGAAGGAGCGAGAAACATGTATCTTTGATTCCTTCAGCTTCTGAATTAAGTTTCGCCATTCTTGCAGCAGTATCTGTGATTCAGCATACAGAGTTCGCTCAAGAAATTGAAAAATTAAAAAAGTCCACAGTTTTGCAACCGGCTCTTCAAAAACTGGCTCCATTCCTGCACTCTCACCAACATGGCAAGCGTGTTTTGTGGTTGGTGCGGGTAGGAGGTCGTTTGATGAAAGCGCCATTAGCGCATAATGCCAAGTTCCCCTTGCTGCTGCCTAAAAAGTGTCGATTTGTCACACTCTATTTAGAGCATTTGCATCACTCGCACTGTCATGCCAATCCAATGGTCCTGATGGGATTACTTCGGAAACAGATCTTGGTGATCAATGCTCGAGAGGTGTGCAGTGCAGTGGTGAGAAAATGCGTGCAATGCTTTCGAGATAAGCCGAAGCTTTTGTCGCAAATAATGGGCAACCTTCCCGCTGATCGTTTACACGGGAACAGACCCTTTGAGATCAGCAATTTCGTGGGTGCGGCTCGCACGCTGGCAGACCTTGCGGCCAATTTCAGCGCCAATTCATCTGCGATTCAAACGTATACTGCGTAACGGGGAATGGAGTTTGTTTTCATTCCCCAAGCAGCGTTGAAGTCGGCGAAAGGCCTGTTGCTCAAGGCAATTGGCAGCGCAGTGCTGCGCCAGGACGAGTTGGCAACGGTGCTCGTCGAGGTGGAGGCCATCCTCAATTCGCGGCCGATCATCGCTCCCAGCAGCAATCCAAACGACGGCGAGGTGCTCGTCCCAGCTCATCTGCTGGTCGGCGCAACGCTTG
Organism: Drosophila repleta; assembly: GCA_018903745.1. Taxonomy (NCBI): domain Eukaryota; kingdom Metazoa; phylum Arthropoda; class Insecta; order Diptera; family Drosophilidae; genus Drosophila; species Drosophila repleta. Next base: position 18,686 of record JAEIGN010000145.1, on the reverse strand, counting down.
TGCCGCTGTCACTCGCATCAACGCAGCCAGTCGACGATGTCAGGCTGCCATACTTAAAAAGATGGCAGCTGACATCAAGAATCAAGCAGCGATTCAGGACAGATTGGTCCAGGGACTACCTCCTCAGTCTGCAGCAAAGGAGCAAGTGGACGCGAGAGTCGAGCAACGTGGAAGTCGGAACAGTCGTCCTCGTGCGAGAGGACAACGCTCCGCCTCAGCAGTAGATGCTCGGCGTGGTGATCGAAGCGATACCCGGCGGAGATGGTAGGGTGCGCGTTGTGGTCATAAAGACCAAATCGGGCACATACAAACGCCCAACTCATAGCATTGCACCCTTGCCTATTACATAAGTTATTTTAAGTATTAAGTGAAGTTGAAGCCCTGCGGCCTTTCAACTCGGCCGATGTTCAGTCCTTTGACTGGGCGTAATGTCAGGCTGTAGGTTGTAAGGCTCATGAAATTAATTAGGGCACTGTAAAGAGCAGCACAAGAGTGACGAGAACGGGAGCGAGTGCTCTCGCTAGATGTTCGGGTCTCTGTGCTAGCTCTCTGCCCACTAGCTTAAGTTTGAAGTTGCATTAAATCAGTAGTCAAAAGACTTCGTTGTCGGCAAGCTGCTTGCTGAAGACCACAAGTTGCTTTTTATAGCCTGAACTCATTGAAAAGAGGAAATTAGGGTATAATGGTTTTGTGAAAATGTATGTAACAGGCAGAAGGAGGCGTGGCAGACCCCATAAAGTATATATATTCTTGATCAGGGAGAGAAGCCGAGTCGATTTAGCCCTGTCTGTCTGTCTGTCTGTCCGTCCGTCCGTCTGTCCGTATGTTTGAACCCGTCGATCTCAGAAGATATGAGAGCTGGAGACTTCAAATTTTTTTGGAGGTTCGTGTATATCACGATTCGATCGAGTTTGTTTCAAATAATCGATAACTATCATCGTTTTAACGTTATCGATTAAAACCCGATATCTTCATTTAGTTATAAAATTCTATTTAATTCATCTTTACAGTTAGAGTCTTAAATTTTGCATATAGTGTTATTTGAGCCTTACGCAATTTCGTTTTTTGTAAAATTTTGGATGCCACGCCCTAAAATTGCTAAATAACGTATATCAAATACTAGAGACTTGTGCTTTGGCACACACACACGTGACATGGTCACGTATAACAAATTTGATCAAAATCGTTGGTCTAGAAAAAAAGTTATTAAACATTTAATATATCATATTATCGGAGTCTTGCAGCAGCAGCGAAGCTGATGAGTCATAATGCGCAGTTAGCAGATTGTGTGCTTGTGCGTGCGTCTGTGTATTGCTTGCTACATATGTACATATAAAAGTAACGGAGAATGTTAGCGGTTCTCAGGAATCGCAGTTCCTCGCAGAGTTCAGGGGATCTCTTAGTCGAGCAGTCTCGACTAGAGCACTCTTACTTGTTTTATATGGTATATATTACCATGGCTTTAGTTGCAGACTTATTATGTACCACATTCACAACTTTAGTCTTAAGCAAATATAAATTAAAAGAATTAATTGTAATACCAAAACCAAGTTGTAGTGTTTCACGGCCTATCATAATGTCATGTTTTAAATGATTATCCCTCACAACATGGAATATTATTTAAACAAGTAAGAAAACTCTAGTCGAGACCGCTCGACTAGGGTATACCCTGAACCCTGCGAAGAACCGCTATTCCAAGCATTCTTCGTTTCAAAAAACATACATACACACATACCCAGGCGCACACACACACAAACGCAAGTCGGTGCGTCAGTTGTTCTTTGGCTGCTATTTGCATGGCAATACTATGGAAAATTAAATGTTCAATAACTTGTTTTCCAGACGAACGATTTTGATCAAACTTGTTGGGCGTGATCATGTCATCCATATGTATGTGTGTGCCAAAGCACAAGTCTCTAGTATTTGGCACCCACAATTTAACAAAACCCAAATTGCGTGAGGCTCAAATAACACTAAATGCAAAATTTGAAGACTCTAGCTAGAACAACTAAGAAAACTCTAGTCGAGACTGTTCGACTAGGGTATACCCTGAACCCTGCGAAAAACCGCTATTCCGTGTATTGTCCGTTTCTTTTATATTCAATTGTACATATATGTACGTTCATTATAAGCAAAACATACACACACACATACACAGGCGCAAGCACACACAAGCGCAAGTCGGTGCGTCAGCTGTTGTTTGGCTGCTTTGCATGGTAATGTTATGGGAAATTAAATGTTTAATAACTTTTTTTCTAGACGAACGATTTTGATCAAACTTGTTGGGCGTGATCATGTCATCCATATGTATGTATGCCAAAGCACAAGTCTCTAGTATTTGATATACGGGAGTTAGAAATTTGAGGCGAAGGGGGCGTGGCACCCAAAATTTAACAAAAACCGAAATTGCTTAAGGCCCAAGTAACACTAAATGCAAAATTTGAAGACTCTAGCTAGAAAGATAAATTTTATAGCTGAATTTAGATTTTCGTTTTTAATCGATAACAATAAAACGATAACAGTTATCGAATTTCTGAAACAAACTCGATATGAGCGCCCTATACAGGGACCTACAAAAAAAATTTGAAGTCTCTAGCTATTGTAAGTTCTGAGATCGACGCGTTCATACATACGGACATACGGACAGACAGACGGACAGAGCTAAATCGACTCGTCTTGTCTCCCTGATCAAGAATATATGTACTTTATGGGGTCTGCCACGCCTCCTTCTGCCTGTTACATATATTTCAACAAAAACATTATACCCTGAATTTCCATTTTCAATGGGTTCGGGGTATAACAAGTAAGAGTGCTCCAGTCGATACTGCTCGACAAAGAGATCCCCTGAACCCAGCGAAGAACTGCGATTGCGAAGAGCCGCTAACATTCTCCGTTACTTTTATATGTACATATGTAGCAAGCAATACATTCACACACGCACACACAGACAGACAGACGGACAGGGCTAGATCGACTCGGCTTGTCTCCCTGATCAAGAATATATATACTTTATGGGGTCTGCCACGCCTCCTTCTGCCTGTTACATACATTTTCACAAAACCATTATATCCTGATTTCCCATTTTCAATGGGTTCAGGGTATAAAAAATTGACAAATCTGTACTGTAGCCAAAATTTGCAAACAATTACAATATTTTCTCCTATGCCTCTTAGTGCTACAACATTGTTAAGTCTTTTACCATCTTATTACATAACTTTTTTTTGAGTAGTGAACATTCAGCACCAGAAGATGCAATGTGGACAATATGGACACGTTTGTAACACTCGGCACCCGGTCGACCAGCTGTAGATTTTCCAATAGACTGACTTGCCACAGTAATGACATTTAATTGGAGTTTGCACTTTGGGCTTCTTTCTTTTTGGACCATTGTCTGATCCAGGACATTCGGGTTGCTTACCAAACGCATATGTGCGTATCTATTGTTATTGTATAAAGAACGCGCTGGAAACGTGTGTCGATCTGCGCTGCGTGAGCCATCACAAACGATACAGCTATTTCCTCGGTGGATATTGATTGCCATTTAGTCATCAGAGAGGTCACAAGAAACAGACAGGCACTCGTTATCATTGGGCCGTCCGTTTAGCATGTTTAGCAAAATGGCCGCCGATGTTTCTATACACTCGTATCTCTGTAAGAACAGTTTTTGGAATTGCGACCATGTCATCCCGGGAAAGCAGATGTGCGAAAACCATTGCGAAGCAGATAATGATTTACTTAGTGTCATTACCAGAGCGCTTCCTTCGAGTGAATTCTCAGCTAAAACCATGTCAGCCGTTTTACACCATGCAGTGGAGTCTGCGTCAATGGCTTCAGGATTAAAAGTTGGGAGAGTAACCGAATTTTCATGCCTTGTTGTTGCTGCCGTGCTTTTAACAATTCGATGAAGCTTCTGTTTTGCGATTCTAATAACGATTCTAATAGAATGTTATTAGGACGCTCTTGTTGACGAGACGATCCCACTTCTGATGTCAGAAAAGGTGTAGGGCTTTCTTTATCCAAGTTATCTCGGTCTTCGCCTTTCGATATGTTAGCTTTTTCTTTTTCTCTTTTCGACGTTTACTCACACGTTTCTCAATACTGACAATGGTTCTTAACATATAATACTCTTAAGGTAATGTTATTAACATAAACTACTCCTAAAGCTTATCGATAATCGTGCTAAATCTCCGACATATATATAAAAATAATTGTAGTGGCAGATATGCCTTAACAAATTTGTGCACCGTCATGATTGAGTACTTTGAGGAATATCCCTAAGAAAAGCTGAAAGCAATGATTTGATTAGTGGAAAAGAGTGTTCAGAGGAGAAACGTGATATAATTTATTATAATTCGAGCATAATACGTGAAATGCATTGTGCAATGAGTAATCCGATGTGAACAGTGGTAAATGCAACGGACGAAAATGTCTAGTCGTTTTTGAAGGAATAGAGAAATTAAGCTTCATTAACAATGACGAATCAATATTACCTACAATCAAATTATGTAGAAAATCAATTCCAAGGATTGTTCTACGATTTATTAATGAAGGAAGATCAATAAGAAGAAAACGACTATGAAAAGATGGCAGACGGAGATTAGGGTCCCAGTTTAGATTTCTTAGATCAAAAAGAGAAGGAACTGTTTTTGGACCGATTCAATACGATCCCGGTACACTTTATGCTGTGGAGACCAGATAATTGAACAGTATTCTAAAATAGGACGTACCAGCGAAACATAACAGAGTTTGGTTACAAGAGGATCATTGAACTCTTTTGCCCAACGGTTAATGAAGCCAAGAACACTTTTGGCTTCATTTATAATGGTTGATATATGAGTATTGAAGCGGAGTTGTGAATCGAAAAGTACACCAAGATCTTTGACAGAAAAAATGCGTTGAAGAGAATCGCTATTAATTGAATAATTAGCAATGTATGGAGTAGAACGACAGAAGGTCATTGTCATACATTTAGAACAATTTAAACGCAACCTATTGGCCAAGCACCAAAGTTGGAAGGAATTAAGATCATCTTGTAAGCATAGATGATTGATTGTGTTAAAATAAGAAAGGCAAAGTTTTACGTCATCAGCGTACATGAATATCTTTGAATAAGAAATACAACTTGGAAGGTCGTTGATAAATAATGTAAAAAGTAAAGGCCCTAGATGACTACCCTGAGATACACCTGAAAGAACTAAGATTTGTTTCGAAAAAGATGTTGTCAATACAACTCTTTGAGTTCTACCCTTTAAATATGATGATAACCAAGATAAGAGTTTAGGAGAAAACCCAATGAGATTTAGCTTATGGAGTAATACTTCATGGTGAACTGAATCAAATGCTTTGCTGAAATCTGTATATATAACATCAGTTTGCATTTTATTTAAAAAACTTTCGTTAACTAGGGAAGTAAATTCTATCAGATTAGTCGAGGTTGATCGTTTAAGAACAAAGCCATGTTGAAATGGCGAAATAATTGATTTACAAAAATGTTGTAAGGTTGAAGTTATTAATTTTTCAAATAACTTCGGAATAGCCGATAGTTTGGCAATACCCCTATAATTAGAAATGTCAGACCTCCCACCTTTTTTATATAGAGGGATAATGAACGACTCTTTCGAAATAGACGGGAACACAGAGGTTTCCAGAGATAAGTTAAAAAGCTTAAGTGAAGGTAAATGAAGGGATTCACAGCATTCCTTTATAACACAACTAGGAATATTATCAGCTCCAGGCGAGTAGGATGATTCCATTGACCGAATGGTTGAAATCAGAGAATCAAGGGAAATATTGGAAGCGTTAATAATATTTATAGAAGAGATATAATAAGTGTAAGAAGTTTTATAGGAGTCAACAGATGAGTAAGTTGATTGGAAAAAATCAGCAAACAGAAAGAAAAAGTGTGGAAGGTAAACTAGAAGACTTACGTTTCCAGTTCACAAAGGAATAAAAATTTTTAGGGTCACGAGCAAACTGTCTTTTGCAACGCAAAAGGCAATTCTCATAGCAACGGGAATTGAATATGTTAAAATTCGACTTGGCTATGGAATATTTAGACCAGTTAATAGTGGAGCTGCACTTTTTAAAATTTTTAAAACATTTAGACTTAATGTTTCTTAAATTAGAAAGCGTTTGAGTAAACCATGGAGGTTTATTAGAAAAAGGCACACAGGAACACACTCATCAATAAGAGAGTTAAAAATGCTATAGAAAATAGTTGTTGCACAATTAACATCAACGGAATCATATAACGTAGACCAATCTGTTGCGGTAAAAGGTTGGCTAAGCAAAGCAAAATTGCACTTATTATAACAACGTCGTTTTGATGTAGTAGGTTCACAAATTGGATGAGTACTTAGGTACAGAGATACTTCCAATGTAGGATGGTAAATATCCTCAGGTAAACAAAAAGGGGATGTTCTAGAAACATTAATGCATGGGTCATCATTAAAAAAAGCCAGATCAAACAATCGATTCTGATGATTTGAGATTGAATTCATCTGAGACATAGAAATAGAAAGTATTTCATCAAATAAACAAGTAAGAAAACTCTAGTCGGGTGTCCCGACTAGGAGATACCCTAAACCCCGCGCTATCTGCGTTTTTTAAAATACGGCATAATTAGCATTTTGTATAAACGCACAGAAAACTAAATTCAATTCATTTTCAATTGTTTAGCCAATAGCGCCATCTATGGTTCGATAGAACAGCGCCATCCATGTTTCGATTTATTGAACAGCTGATAATTAGCAAATCATAGCGCCATCTATTGGAAATATGTACACTAAAACTTGCGGGTGTTAGAATTTGCTAAATGCACGCAGCTCAATGTGTATGTGTGTATGTGTGCACATGTATAGGAAAATAATTTGCTTTGCGTTGCTGGTCACGTGTTTGGCCGATTGGCAAAATGTTTTGTTTAATAACTTCTGCGCTAATTAATGAATTTGAATGAAATTTTCAGCTTATGTTCAACATATTTTATTACAATTTTTCCAATTTTTAAAAATGTAAACCCATTCATTTACTGGCTTTGAGTGCAACTAAGCTCAATTTAAATATTTGGGGAAATTTGGAGCCGGTATCCAAAATTTAACAAAAACCAAAGTTAGATAAAATAAATATTAAACTAACAAAAAATTTAGGGACTCTAGCTATAAAGACGTGGGAGATATAATTTTATAACTAACATTCGATAATGTTTTTAATCGATAATATTAAAACTAAAATAGTTATCGACTTTTTTTAACAAACTCGATCTTTTCGTGGTATTCACGGACCTACATAACAAATTTCAAGTCTCTAGCTCTTATAGGTTCTGAGAACGACGCGTTCATACATACGGACAGACAGACGGACGGACAGACGGACGGACAGACGGACAGGGCTAAATCGACTCGGCTTGTCTCCCTGATCAAGAATATATATACTTTATGAGGTCTGCCACGCCTCCTTCTGCCTGTTACATACATTCACATTTCAACAAAAACATACCCTGAATTTCCATTTTCAATGGGTTCAGGGTATAAAAAAAATGATCAAGTGTAGGAATAAGGGAGCTTGAACTAGGATTAGATATCCAAGAAGTGTTCGGTATATTAAAGTCACACAACACCAGAAAGAAATCATTATTTTGTACATGCCCTGTAACGAACCTTCGGTTTGACCCGAGGCCGAGGCCGCACTCAGCCGACGGAATCGTGCCAACAAATTTATATGTTGAGCACCTAGCGATAAATAATAAGTCTTGCTTTGTAAATTTAAATATATAAGTAAAATGGATTAATGTAGAGTACAAATACAGAATATTACAAGTGTGCTATGGCTGAGCACACCTACACACACAGGATCGTAGGTGCCGTGAGGAGCACTCCGGCTAACGAGCGGTCAGCCTCTGAGCCGTTTAGAGGTTGCAGATCACTTCAGGGTACGCCAGGATCCACACTGAGTTCTCCACCGCGCTGTGGGCTATTTTGCATAGTGGGCGTCATAAGATCTTACATTTAACGGTGAAATTTTAAGAAAATGTTTTTATTTATTAATAGTAAACACTTCAGTTAGCTGGAAAACATTTTTTTGGGTGACAGCTCTCTTTTTGTGGCAACCCTTTAAAACAAGTTGATCAGCTGAAGCTCTCAATTATATAAATTGGCGCGTAAAACTTTCTGGTGTTGAAGTGCTCAGATTATCATTTGTATCATTTAAATTAATAAGTGTAACATGGATAGCAAAGCCCAAGGTATTTATAATCTATTATTTACGATAAATGTTCATGGTGTTTTTAATGTCCAGCGTTATTGTTGATTATACTTTTAGCAAAAATATTTTTTGAAAAGTACATATCAAAACATGCAACTAACAAGTAAGAAAACTAGTCGAGACCGCTCGACTAGGGTATACCCTGAACCCTGCGACGAACCGCTATTCCGTGTATTATCCGTTTCTGTTAAATTCAAATGTATATGTATGTTCATTACAAGAAAAACATATACACACACATACACAGGCGAACGCATATGTACATAAGCGCAAGACGCTGCGTCAGCTGTTCTTTGGCTGCTATGTGCATGCCAATGTTATGGGAAATTAAATGTTTAATAACTTTTTTTTTCTAAACCAACGATTTTGATTAAACTTGTTGGGCGTGATCATGTCATCCATATGTATGTATGTGCCAAAGCACAAGCCTTTAGTATTTGAAATACGGGACTTACAAATTTGAGGCGAAGGGGGCGTGGCATCCCAAATTTAATAAAAACCGAAATTGTGTTAGGCTTACATAACACTAAATGCAAATTTTGGAGAATCTAGCTATAAAGATTAATTATATAGAATTATATAACTGAGCATCGATTTCGTTTTTAATCGATAATATTGACATTAAGACAGTTATCGATTTTTTTTAACAAACTCGATCTTTTCGACAAACCAGGTAATTCTAAGGAACGACGCGATTCATAACGATACGGACAGACAGACGGACAGACGGACGGACGGACAGACGGACAGGGATAAATCGACTCGGCTTGTCATCCTGATCAAGAATACATATACTTTATGAGGTCTGCCACGCCTCCTTCTCCCTGTTACATACATTTCAACAAAAACATTATACCCTGATTTCCAATTTTCAATGGGTTTAGGCCCATAACATTGCCATGCAAATAGCAGCCAAAGAACAGGACGCCACGACTTGCGCTTGTGTGTGCGTGCGCCTGTGCGTGTTTGTGTATGTTTTGCTTGTAATTAACGTACATATGCATGTGTATATTAAAGAAACAAAGAATGCTTGGAATAGCGGTTCTCCGCAGGGTTCAGGGTATACCCTAGTCGAGCGGTCTCGACTAGAGTTTTCTTAATTGTTTTCCAGTGAGGTTATTTTCGTTTCCATCAAAAGAACTTTATTTTAAGAAGTGGATTAGAGCATGCCATTTACCGAATAACATCGACAGGAAAATGCTTTGCTCTTCCAGCTGTTCCTCTGCCTGAATTTTTGCTCGGCTCTTGCTATAAACAAACTTGATGGTTTCCCGACGCGAGAACATGCCACATATAGTTGTCCGTAGGAAAAGCATGGTGTTTCCAAATCTAAACCACATACAGACAATGTTTGGCCTTGCGACTTATTGATTGTCTTCGCGAATGCCAATCTAATTGGGAATTGAATGCGTTTGAATTCAATTGGCACATCTGTAGGAATCATGGGGATTCGTGGCAACAATATATTTTCACCTTGAAACTTGCCATTTAAAATGGTGGCCTCAATCACGTTCTTCATTAATTTTTTAATAACCAATCGTGTGCCATTGCACAGCCGTGGTGGGTTCAAGTTACGGAGCAAAATCACCGGAGATCCTACTTTCAATTGTAAGTGGTGCGGTAGCATGCCTGGCAAATCCAAGGAATTCAAAAATTCTACTGGGTAATTTACAGCTTCGATAGTATTGCAAACTGTATCAACAGATTTGTATGACACAGAGTCTGTTGGCAACAATTGTTGTATCTTGAAATTTAATCCATGAACGTCCACATTTTTCGCTGCTAAAATGGCTCTTTCTGCCAGCCACTCAAGATTTATATATTGTGTGTGTACATCGGGAAATATACAGTCGATGAGAACATCTTGCGAGTGGACGATTGTGCAAAAACCGGTTGGTAATTTTATTGATCCAGTATTTTCATGTACGGCAACTTTTCCATTGCCAATATCTAATAGCTGTTTCGAAAAAGTTTCGGCGGATGGATCCTGAAGCGTTTGAACGCGTCAGTTGTACTCGTTCAACATTACGCCACAGTCGGGACGATTTGAGGCAAGCATTAATTTCATCAGCGTATGTTGATCGTGGAATAACGGGAAGTGTTTGTCTGAAATCACCTGAAAGGAGTAACAAAGTGCCTCCAAATAGTTTGTCGTTGTTTTTTATATCTTTCATTGTCCTATCCAATGCCTCCAGCGAATGCTTATGTGCCATGGTGCATTCATCCCAGATAATAATTTTACACTGTTTCAGCACAGTGGCCATGGATGATTGTTTTTTAATGTTACAAACTGCATCTGGGTTATTTTGAATATTCAGTGGCAGCTTAAATGCCGAATGAGCTGTTCTGCCTCCATCTAATAAAGTAGCTGCAATGCCAGATGATGCAACAGCTAATGCGATGCCTTTCTTTGCTCGTATCTCGGCAAGAAGTAACGAAATAAGGAATGTTTTGCCAGTTCCTCCTGGTGCATCCAAAAAAAAGAGTCCCCCTTGTCCTGCCGAAACTCCCTCCATAATGCGGTCGTAAATTACTTTTTGTGCATCATTTAATAGTGGAACAGTGCGAGTAACAATCGCTGCCATTTCAATAGAATTGTACTGCAGTTCACGATTCATATCTGTGTCAATTAAATGAGATGCACTTCGATTTGGTAAGCTCATACCAAAATGACTGATTGGTAAATTCGCAATGACAATGCAAAGATCCTCAATAGCAATCAATGCTTCATTGTACATTTCGTCACTGAATGATATCGTAAGGTCGTTCCGTCTTGTACGATGTTGATACAATATATCATCAGTCATTGAATCTTTGTGATTATCCCACAAAATTTGTGCTCGGGCCGGGAAACATGTAGTATATAGTATATAGTACAATAGCAAATAGTAATCGAATTTGTATTCCTGTGCAGTTTAATGCTGCTTCAGCAAGCATACTGTCCCAATGATTGTCGTCTTCTAGCAAGCCTAGTTCAAGACATGCATCTTTATACGTTGGATACTGTTGTCCGTTTACTTCACGTATAGCTTGAAATGACAATGGTCCGGTGACATTAACCAACAACAGTCGTAGATAAAAGCATTCGGTCTGCCTTGGATGGACTGTATATACACGACCCAAATTATTTGACTTAAATAAGCCGGGGCACGCCTCAACTGGTGTGCATTGCTTGCAGGGCATCCATTTTTTCGATTGAGCCCATGTAAAATATTGAGGTATTTCTGAATACTTCACTGTTTGTGCGAAGGCACCAAAAGCATCTGCACGATTACACAATGCAAAAAATTCGGTGAGCGTAGTTTTTGGTGGATTTACAGCTTGATGAAGCGCTGTTTCGTTCGTGAAAAATACGCGCTGACCGTTTTCAAGGTGGACAACTAAATGCATAACTGCTGGATCTCGTTCATGAATCGGGAAACCGAAGATACGCCAGACAGCTTCATTGGAGCTGATATACCGGCCAGTTTGGTAATTCGTTATTTCGTCATTTTGATTTAACGGAGGAGCACTGTTATTAGTATTTTCAATTCTAAATACAGCCATATCACTTCCTTTATTTACATACTTGCAAATATACTTAATGCTCTTCACCGAACTGCAGAACTCAACATTTATATGAGCACTGTATGTTTTGCTCAGTAGAGGTGAATATGGCACCACCCACCGATTATCAATATCAATATCTACGTTGTTGATAGTTTTAATGAATGATTGTCCGCCATTTTCGGTACTCCTTCGACGATATATTGGATATCCGTCTACATTTTTAACCGTATCGTTGATGAAATCTTTAGGAAAACGCTTTGTACATTTTCCGTCTACCATGCAAGGCGATGAACGATTCAGATCTCCGCAAGGGCCATGAATCATGTTTGCAGTAACAATATCAAACAGTAATTGATCAGTGGATGGATCTGGAATCTCTGCAGAAATTATACTATCGATGTCATCAGGGCGTATTTTATGGATAAACCAAATCAAGATGTGAGCATGAGGTAATCCTCGCTTTTGCCACTCAACCGAATACATCCAACAACATGTAGGGCCAAATACATGCAATTTTGTAATAAAGCTTATTAGAGACTTTAATTTTTGTTTGAACACACGTGCTGTAATATCATGACGATGTATTGCACTTTGTCCAGGTAATAATAACGATGTAATTTCCTGCCATTTTGGATTACATGTAAAAGTAATAAAAAAGCACGGTCGTCCATATTCACGTACGAAGGTCACGTGAAGGTCCTGTATGTATTCTTGCATGTGACGTGGACTACCTATGTACGATGATGGTAGGATGACAGAGTTACCGATTTCGGCAGTATCAGCGTTGCTGGCAACAGCATCTCGCAAGTGAATGTATTCTTCCGCACGCAGCTTCTGTTGGTTAAATCGCAAGTATCGTAGTCGTTCACTCTCTATCTTGACGTACATATCGACCATAATTGTTGGCAAAGCTCACGACATCGTAGAATGATATTATCCTGACCACGTCTAATCATCAACCGAAACGAATAGAAATCCTTTGAGCTAATATTATTGTTTGTTTCGGTTCCTATAATAGTATATCCATGTATTAATTGAAGAGTTTTCATATTCTTAATGAATGAATTACCTGTTACCGGATCTCGTTGCTTAAGGTTTCTGCAATATCCGTCTTGTCCCTTCCAAAAAATGAGTGGATATTGGAGAGCATCATATAAACGATGGGTATCAGGAATGGACTGAAGAGAATTATTTCTTCTTCGAATCACGATTTGTCGCGTAGCTGTATGGTCGCCAACCATGATTCCAGCCACGTCGTTAACAACAGGTGCGTTGAATCGACGTATATGCCCTCCAGCTGGTGTTCTATCAGGATTGATGAAAATAGCGTGATTGTCACTTTGTAGCTTATGCATATGTGATTTGAATAATTTCAACAATTCGTTGTGCTCATTTAACAGAGCGTCCAGCTCGCTGACAATGCGCGTTGCAAATGGTGAATTGAGGTGATTATAGTTGCAACGTGTATTCACGCGATTGGCGAGTGCCCGTTCGGAGTCCTCGCCACCCATAAAGTAAATTTGTAAAAATTTATAAGGTTCGTTTGGCATTGGTAGTAATGAGCCGACTTTGTGGTAAATTTGGCCTTTGATTTTGAATGTGGAATTAAATTGTTGACAATTTGCAGCAGTATTTTTAACTATTTCCGTTGCTCCGAACGATGTCATTTGAAAACATGAATTGAATTGCCGAATTGAACGCAAGAACAGCGAAGAATTTGGATCAGTACCAATAAGGAGGCCGTGCAATGGTTCCGGCGGTGTTTCAATTTCTGGAAGTTTCACTTTTCCTGATGAGCAACACATCCCAAGTGGCTCATTTTTAAATTTAAGGGCTTGACAGTGCGGGCATTCCTTGTCCAATGTACCAATTACCACTTTGGAATGAGCGTAATATTCAACATCAGGCTCATACTGAAATGCTAGTCGAAGAAATGAATGTGATGTAAATGCTCGAAGTACTTGTTGATGTTGGTCAATCCCTCTACGTCTGTTGGCTACGAATCTGCGCGCTTCTCTTCGTTCCAATTGTCTTTGTTGGTTTCGCTCATCTCGTACACGGACATCTGCATTATTTTGTTGCCTTTCTGCATCTGATCTTATTGCTCTTCTATCTTGCATGCCACCGAACCACACTCGGCGACAGCGACAGAACGCTGGCGCCCCGCTAAAACGGTTCTTCTTAAACCACAAATGCGCCGCCATAATGATGAAATTACTATTATTGTGAAATACCCGAAAACACAAACACACACTCTCACACTCACGCACCGACATATATGTATTTTACTGAAAGCTGAGTGAAAAATTGTGAGAGGACAACGCATGCGACAGAAGCCGATTTTTGCATTCTTCTTTCTGTCGCATCCGCAAACGTTTCTGGCTTGTATGCAAGTATTAGTGTGTTAAACAAATAAACATTTATTAAAATTATTTAATTATTTATTATTTGGGTATAAAAAATAGATGTTGGCCGATTCTCAGTCCTACACGATCTGCATAAAAAATTTCGTGAGAATCGGTCGAGCCGTTTCGGAGTAGTTTGGTAACAAACACCACACTCGAGAATTTTATATTTTATATAGATGTTTGAAAAGAATATTTTATTAATACAAAATAACTAAATAAGGAAAATATAACAAAAATATCAACATGACCGCACTGGGGTTCGAGCCCACACCTCTACGCTCGCTACTTAAATCACATGGGGGTGGTGCCCCCCTTTTTTTTTTAGGGGTTCTCTCTCTCTATTTGTGGGGGTTTTTTTTTGGTGGGGGGGGGTTTGATCCTAATAAAACCTGTCTGGCCACCTCCAAAGAAAAGTTTTAATCTGCAGCTAATTTGAGCGGCGAAAGTGGGGATTTAAGGTTAAATTTAAAAGAATATAATGGGATAGATGCCCCTGTGGGCTGCTGGGACGTGAAATAGATATTTCGCTGTCGGTTGCGTCCGACAGCAACATTCTTAACTTGTTCTTTTTTTCGTTTTTTTTCAGATCTTAAATAGTGAGAGGTTTTGCTAGTATATGTTAAAAAAATATGTCAATGGTTGGTTTTGTTTTCATTTTTTCTTATTTTGGATTTATGGATTTTTTGTAAACGTGTGGTAATTAGTGTATTACAATTGTCTCGTAGGACTTTGTGTTTAGATTTTTTTTTTTTTTTTTTTTTTTTTTTTTTATATTTTTTTTTTTTGTAATTTTTTTGGGGTTTTTTTGTCCGCTTTGTGTTTTTTTTGTTTTTTTTTTAGTATTAATTTCTAGTATTCTTTTTCTTTTTTTTTTAATTTTTATTTGTATTTTTTTTATTTTTTTAAAATTTTGGTTTTGGGCTTATTTTTTATTTTTTCGTTAAATATGGGGGGCGTCCAGTGAAAAGTTCGAAAGGTGTGAATTTTGTGGATGAATGTATAGCATTATTGTATATAAGGAGTGTTTCTGACAGAGTTTCTTCGTGATTGTTATTTTGTTTATTCCTCTTTTTTAATTCTGTGATTATTCTATATATTTCGGTGAGTGTTGAGTGTTAAAAGGTTGCAGGGAGTCCTTCAGTTAGGATAATTTGTAAAGTAAAATCGTTTAATGGCTTATCAACTGTCAAAATGTTGTTTGAAGATATTTGATCGTTGTTTGCCGAATTTTCTATTTCTATATCGTTAATGTTAACGTCTGGTTCGGGTTGTATACGACTTAAGGCATCTGCAACTACGTTCTGAGAGCCTTTTTTGTACAGAAATTGGTATTCATATTCTAGTAGTTGTAACTTCCACCGTGAGACTATGTCGTTGGTTGAAAGGGATCCTGTATTCCACGTAAGTGGTCCGAACAAATAAGGTCTAAAATGTTTTACCGCCCAATGGACTGCGAGCATTTCTTTTTCTGTAGTTGAATAGCGAGTTTCTTCGTTGGATAGTGTGCGGCTGGCATAAGCGATTGGTTTGTCGTTTCCTGATATTTTTTGTGATAAAACAGAGCCGATGGCATAATTGCTTGCATCGGTTGTTTATATGAAAGGTTCGTTGAAATTTGGGTAAGTTAATATTGGATTGTTACAGAGTAATGTTTTACAGAATTGGAAGGAGTTGCGATATTCGTTATCAATAGTAATTGGTTTTGTACCTTTTAATTGTTGAGTTAGTGGTTTCGTTATACAAGCAAAGTCTTTAATAAATTTCCTATAATAACCGAGAAATCCTAGGAATGATTTAATTTGTTTTCTATTTTTTGGTAGTGGAAATTCTTGGATGCTTTTTATTTTATCGGGATTTGGTCTGACCCCGAATCTGAGCCTATCGAATATTTTTTTTATGTCTATCAGGTGTTGTTGAAGGGATGGTGAGAAGATTATTATGTCGTCTAGGTATACAAGGCAAATAGAACCAATAAGCTCTCGAAGGACGTAATCCATAACTCTTTGAAATGTCGCAGGTGCATTTTTCAGCCCGAATGGCATTCGCACGAATTCGAAGTGGCCACCTTCAACTGTAAAAGCTGTTTTGTTTCTATCTTCTTTGTACATTTCAATTTGGTGAAATCCACTTGCTAAGTCGAGGGATGTGAAATTAGTGGATTTACCTAGTTGGTCAAGGATATCGTTTATATTTGGAATTGAATAGCGGTCTGAAATGGTTTTTTCATTTAGTTTACGATTGTCTATCACTAATCTCCATTTTTGTTTGTCGGGGGAGTTTGATTTCTTTGGGACGACCCAAACTGGAGCACTCCAAGGGGAGTAACTTGTTATACCCTGAACCCATTGAAATTGGGAATTCAGGGTATAATGTTTTTGTTGAAATGTATGTAACAGGCAGAAGGAGGCGTGGCAGACCCCATAAAGTATATATATTCTTGATCAGGGAGACAAGCCGAGTTGATTTAGCCCTGCCCGTCTGTCCGTCCGTCTGTCCGTCTGTCTGTCCGTATGTATGAACGCGTCGTTCTCAGAACCTATAAGAGCTAGAGACTTGGAAATTTTTTATGTAGGTCCGTGAATAGCACGAAAAGATCGAGTTTGTTAAAAAAAAGTCGATAACTATTTTAGTTTTAATGTTATCGATTAAAAACATTATCGAATGTTAGTTATAAAATTATATCTCCCACGTCTTTATAGCTAGAGTCCCCAATTTTTTTTTTAAGTTTTATATTTATTTTATCTAATTTTGATTTTTGTTCAATTTTGGATACCGGCTCCAAATTTCCCCAAAATATTGAAATTGAGGTTAGTTGCACTCAAAGCCAGTAAATGAATGGGTTTGCATTTTTAAAAATTGGAAAAAATGTAATAAAATGTGATGAACATAAGCTGAAAATTTCATTCATTAATTCGAGCAGAAGTTATTAAACAAAACATTTGGCCAATCGGCCAAACACGTGACCAGCAACGCAAAACAAATTGTTTTCCTATACATGTGCACACATACACATCTAGCATCTAGCAAATTCTCAAACCCGCAAGTTTAAATGTACGTATTTCCAATAGATGGCGCTATAATTTGCTAATTATCAGCTGTTCAATAAATCGAAACAGGGATGGCACTATTCTATCGAACCACAGATGGCGCTATTAGCAAAACAATTGAAAATGAATTGAACTTAGTTTTCTGTGCGTTTATACAAAATGCTAATTATGCAGTATTTTAAAAAACGCAGGTAGAGCGGGGTTTAGGGTATCTCCTAGTCGGGACCCCCGACTAGAGTTTTCTTACTTGTTTTGATTATATTTTGTTTGAGCATTGAATTTATTTGTTCTTTAACTTCTTGTTTTAAAGTGTATGGGTAACGATACTGCTTTACAAAAACTGGCGTATTGTTTGTTGTACGTATGTGATGCGTTATATTGCTGGAAAATGTTAATTCTTGATTATCATCATGAAAAAGGTCAGTGTAATTGTTGCAAAGCTGAATAAGTGCTGTTTTTTCTTCTACGTTTAGATGATCTGTATTTAATGTAAAATTGTGTTTTTGAGTATTTTGGATATTTTGTTTTTTTTTGGTCATAATGTTTATTTCAAAAAATTTATCTGTGTCATTCGGGAGAATTGTTAACGACTTCTATGAGACTAAATCCGTTTAGTGAGGTGTACAATTCTCCAGATATTTCTAAATGTTTATTATAAATTGTTTGTTGACTATGGAAGTTTTAATTGAACAGGTAGGGTTACTAGAGTTTTTGATGAAGCAGGGATGACATGTACTTCAGTAGTTTGGTTATCTTGGGTAAAGATTTTTACGAATGATTTCGGTGTTTCTAAGTAAAGACAGGCTATGTTAACGTTGGCTTGTAATTTGTTTAGGAAGTCCATTCCTAAAAGTCCTTTAAAATATGCATGGAAGTCGAAAAGAAGGAGGTCTATCTCTATTTGCTCTTTAAATTCTGGGAGTGAGTGAATTGTTACTTTTTCCAGAATGGTGTGTTGGTTCAAGACTATTCGTATAATAATGGGGTTTTCTAGTGGTTTTCGGTGATTGTTTGGAATTAAGGATGGATTTATGAATGAGTTTGTTGACCCTGTATCAATTAAGAATTTTATGGGAAAGGCAGTGATGAGCCGTGTGTCTTTTTTGTTAAGTATCCTTTTGATTCTGGGAGGCATTTTCCCAAAAATTTCCTGTGTCGTTTATTTTACAAAGTTCAGATGAAGTTTTTTCGTCATTAATGTTATGCAGTTGGTTCTTATGAGTATTATCTGAATTAAAGAGATTTGGAGGACTATTTCTATTTTGATTATTGTTGTACTGTGTAGTTTTTGAGGAATTATCGTATGTCTTTTTTCTTATTGTCGTAATTCTTGTGATAAGGGGGCTTGTTGTTGACCTTGTTTGTTGTATTTTGTGAATGTGAATATGGTGTTGTTTGTGGTTTTTTGTAATGGTTATTGATT